>QTSX02000820.1:0-273466 GCA_014839935.2 Entomophthora muscae | reverse complement strand
CTGTAAATTCAGAACCTGAATGTAAAAATGCGGGATTGTCAAATCCTTGGTCCAAATTTTTAATCACTTTTGTGGGATAGCCTTTTTTAATTAAATTGATTTTTTTGAGTATTTATTTGAAGTTTTAAAAATGCAGGAACTCATAGACACTTTGCAAAGTTCAAGTCAAACTGCATATTTCCAATGGACAAAATGAATTAACTGGAATCAGATTTGAAGCGTTCAAATCCATCAACCATTTCCATTAAGTTTACTATGTTTTTTGGAATTGTGGGATTGTAAAATCCAAGAGCCAAATTTCAAATCACTTTTGAATGCCACTAGTAAACTCAAATAATAATTGCAGGAACTGGAATCCAAATTAAATGTACAGTAAGTAACTAGGACAAATCAACCCAAATCAAGAAGCTCCACTCTGGATAAAATCAAATGAAAATCCAATCTGTGGTGCTCAAGGGTTAGAGGGATGGTTTGAGAGTAGCTGAGCAACTGGAAACACGACATGACTATTATCTTCTTACTCAACAGAACCTCTATTTTTGGGCTCTGCAAGTAGTCTAAGAAGTGTATGTCAATTGTTGTGTATGTGTATAATTTCTTGTTTATTAGGGACCCCAGGGGGTCTTTTTATACTTGATGAGGAGGAGGGAAAAGAAAGGGTGAGTCATGCTGACTAGGGTCTAGACTGTCAGGCAATGAGCTTATTCTTGGAGGACTGAAACATACTGGGGAATATTCAGAAGGAAATGGGTTGGATTGGGCAGGAAGTGAACATTTGGGCATGTGATCTGAGGTCAGGTGGTTGCAGCACATAGTAGGGCCGTCTCTGGGGAATAGAGGGGTAGAATAAGGTTTCAGACTACTCTCTTTCAGGGTGCCCACTTTGGCAAAAAGAGGGGCGGAAGATCACTATACCAATTTAAATATTGGGCACAAGCAATGGGTCACCAATCAATGCATCTGCAGCTAGCCGCAGATGCTCCAATTGGTCACTAATTGCCATAGGAAAACCCATTCCTATGAGTCGCTCTCCAACGCATCTGCGGCTAGCTGCAGGTGCGTTGATTGGCCTGTAATCTGAGACAACGTTATGTAATTTGGAGGGTTACCTTCCAATGATAATAACAAAAAAGGGCAGCAGTTCCCCTTATATTTGTCCAAATAAGAAGGCATCCCAAATAAGGCACTACTAGGGAGTGGCACCCAGCACCACACAATCTAAACACCCATGTTTAGACATGAAATTAAGTGAAATGAAAAGTTATCTAAACTGGAAATGATGTAATATTCTGCACTCCAAATCACTAATATAGCAACCACAAAACCATATAATAATATATGAGCTACCCTCCTGATGACGCAAAATTTTTAAAAGTTTTTTGGCCCCTGGCTACGCCGGGGGCCAAACAAACTTATTTTCAAGGAAGAAAGGCAGGGGAAAGATAAACCATCAGTTTATAACACTATGTATTCATGTATTGCTATTAAGGATGCTTGATTACAATAGATTTCAGAAAATACTAATAATGAAATAGAATTATATATTACAATATTTTTTATCATGTTGCCTTTTCCTTGATGTGTTGATAGTTCATTTGCTGTTGATAATGTGCTTGCAATTAATTGGATAGCTTGATTTCCTATTGCCAAGGCAACTGGAGAAGAAGCTATCCAATTAATTGCAAGCACATTATCAACAGCAAATGAACTATCAACACATCAAGGAAAAGGCAACATGATAAAAATATATTGTAATATATAATTCTATTTTATTATTAGTATTTTCTGAAATCTATTGTAATCAAGCATCTAAATTTTAGCTGTCCTAAAATGAAATAGGGTGATTTTTGAGAATGCCTATGATTCCTAAAAGAATCAGCACAAATCCACTCTAGATCCTTTGGCATCCTTTTTGAGACACCCATAAATTATTTTTATTTCAAATTTCTCGCAATTATTATTACAAATTTGGTTCTTGGATTTGACAATCCTGCAATTTCAGATTCGTTAATTTTTACATGATGTCCTTGATTCAATTGAAATACAGGAAATATCAAATTGTACATTTGAAACCCACATTTCTGATTCATGTATCCTGCATTTGTTTTTCTTAGTTTTGTCTTTTGTCAGTTGAGTTATTTTCTCAAAAGATTCAAAATTTGCCAATTTAAATAAACCAAAAAAATCAGAATAAATGGTTGATTTTATTAAATATTTTATTTTTTACTCAGCTGATTTGCTGCAAAAATGATTCAAAATTTGGACCAAGGTTTTGACAATCCCGCATTTTCACGTTCAGGTTCTGAATTTACAGTATAACTTTTAAGATTTATAATTATAATTGTACTTGTAATATTTTTATTTTATTTTTTATTTAAATATTTTTAATTATAAATTAATATATCTAAATATATTACAAGACAGTAGTTATAGTAAGCAAACACGTAAAATAATAAAATATGATTTGAAATATGTTTATTTAGTTGCTTGTTGAGTACAGGTTCATATATTACATAGATATACATCAAGAATTGAGTTTATCTGCATCATGCATCCCACTCCATTTATATTCTGAAAAAGTGATTGTTTAGAACTTAAATTACCTTTCCCTTATAATACTGTAAATTCAGAACCTGAACGTAAAAATGCGGGATTGTCAAATCCTTGGTCCAAATTTCAAATCACTTTTGCGGGATAGCCTTTTTTTAATTAAATTGATTTTTTTGAGTATTTATTTGAATTTTTAAAAATTCAGGAACTCATAAACACTTTGCAAAAAAAGTCAAACTGCATATTTCCAATGGACAAAATGAATTAACTGGAATCAGATTTGAAGCGTTCAAATCCATCAACAATTTTCATTAAGTTTACTATGTTTTTTGAAATTGCGGGATTGTCAAATCCAAGAACCAAATTTCAAATCACTTTTGAATGCCACTAGTAAACTCAAATAATAATTGAAGGAACTGGAATCCAAATTGAATGTACAGTAAGTAACTAAGATAAATCAACCCAAATCAAGAAGCTCCACTCTGGATAAAATCAAATAAAAATCCAATCTAAACACCCATGTTTAGACATGAAATTAAGTGAAATAAAAAATTATCTAAACTGTAAATGATGCAATATTATGCACTTTAAATCACTAATATAGCAACCATAAAATCATATAATGATTTATGAGCTACTCTCCTGATGACGCAGAAATTTTTTAAAAGTTTTTTGGCCCCCAGCGTAGCCAGGGGCCAAACAAACTTATTTCAAGGAATAAGGAGAGGGGGAAAAGATAAACCATTAGTTTACTAACTATGTATTCATGTATTCCTACTAAGGATACTTGATTACAGTAGATTTCAGAAGATGCCTATAATAAAGTAGAATTATATATTACAATCTATCTTATCACATTGTCTTTCCTTTGTTGTGTTGATAATGTGCTTGCAATTAATTGGACAGCTTCACCTCCAGTTGCCTTGGCAATAGGAAATCAAGCTGTCCAATTAATTGCAAGCACATTATCAACACACCAAAGGAAAGACAACGTGATAAGATAGATTGCAATATATAATTCTACTTTATTGTTAGCATCTTCTGAAATCTACTGTAATCAAGCATCCAAATTTTAGCCGTCCTAAAATGAAATATGGTAATTTTTGAGAATGCCTATGATTCCTAAAAGTATTAGCACAAATCCACTCTATATCCTTTAGCATCCTTTTTGAGACACCAATAAATTATATTTATTTCAAATTCCTCGCAATAATGATTTGAAATTTGGTTCTTGGATTTGACAATCCCGCAATTTCAGATTTGTTAATTTTTACATGATGTCTATGATTTGTTTGACATACAGGAAATCTCAAATTGCACATTAGAATCCCGCATTTCCGATTCATGTATCCCACATTTGTTTGCTGAGTTTTGTCTTTTGTTAGTTGAGTTATCTGCTCAAGTGATTTGAAATTTGCCAATTTAAATGAACCAAAAAAAATCAAAATAAATGATTGATTTTATTAAATATTTTTTTCACTCAGCTGAGTTGCCCGCAAAAGTGATTCAAAATTTGGACCAAGGATTTGACAATCCCACATTTTTATTTTCAGGTTCTGAATTTACAGTAATCTATTTCTATCTTTTTTAATTTAATTATTTGTTAGTGCAACAGTCAATATAATATTCAGTACATTATAATAAAAATATGTGTCCTCATACCTAGTATAATTAATTTTACTTACCTTTTCTGTGTATTCTTATATGTCTATAATACAATCTAACACCACATCATTATATATAAATAATAATTTTTGAGTCCTATTAAAAACAAAATAAATAAAAATAAAAACAAATAAAACCCAGAGCACCCATTTATCTGATTGGCTCGGAGGCCAGGGCTTTGGGGAGGAAGGATTCTGAGTGCTTGTAAAAAGCCACCACCACATTGGGTGGCATTGCAAATTGAATGACCTCAAGGATATTGAATAGATCCTCAGTGTCCTTAGGAAGGCCTTGTTTCATCTTATTCTTGATCCAACCAAACACCTCCTCAATCAGATTCAGGAATGGGGAATATGGCGGGAGGAAGAGAAGTCTCATTGGACAATTGATAAGCCAGTGGCTGGAGGTGTGGCTTTTTTTGTTGATGGGGGGGGGAACTTGGACACAACCAGATTCACTTTGTGGAGCCTGACATTATCCAACACAACAATGTTGGTTGTACTGCTGTAATTGATCCAGAGATACTCCTTGACAACTTGGAGAAAATTGAGAAAAGTCCTGCTATTGTGGGAACCCTTGATCATTTGGTATTAGTCCAACCTGCAAGGACCAAGAAGCACATTTATTGAATAGGTCTGGAAATGGACAGCTGCATAATAGACTACACCGTCCTTGGACCCCTTCTTGACCCATCCATGCCTAGACCTGAGTGAGGAGGAAAACAATGATTTGTCAATGTAGGAGAACAGGGCATTCCCAGTCTCCTTTAGTGCCAGATATTTCTTGGCATAAATGTGTCAATTCTTGATGGTCTTCTCATTGTTTCTGTTGTACGGCAAAACTCCCAGTACTTTCCAGGAGAAGCCCAAATTAACCATTGTTTTGTAGACAAAAATTTTGGAAACAGAAAGCCCAAACTCTGTGATGAGCATTGATTGGACAGCAAGTGAATCCAGGTGGCAATCCTTGGATACCCACTATTTTATTGCATCAATATGCACAGCCTGCAAGAGTTTTGGCTGTCGCTTAGCCTTGGTGGATTTGGAAATTCACCTGGTGTTGCCATACTTGGTGTTGATGTTGGCAATGTATCTGGCTATGACACCAAACTGGGACGCAATATCTCAAACTGTCATTCCCCCATTCAAGCAGTTGAGGAGAGCTTCACACTCACTATCTGTCAACCAACGCCAGCCCTTGGCAGGCACCACAGCATTCTGACTAACAGGCTCAACACAGGGGACAAGGACCTTTGTGTAGAAGGTGGAATCAGGCTTGCTCGCAGTGGCACCATCAATGGTTGAATACACAATAGGCGCAGATGGCTCAACAGTGGTGGCCAATGACTTGTAGGTGGTGTCAAAGACGCAGAGGCAGGAAGTAGCAACTCTTGGATCAAGAGTGCAGGGCCAGATGACAACTGGGTATACAGTGGAGGTGTATGTAACCTCATTATTCCCAATGATCTTTGTGTAAGAGACTTTGGTTGCAGGCCTTGAGAGCGGCTTATGTCTGGGATTAAGGCTGGTAGCTCTGGCTTGGGATGAGGGAGGTGGTTGGCTGGCGCTGACTCCTTGGGAGGCCTGTGTATTGGCATGACTCCCCTTGAGTTGGGTTCTGGGTCTGTTATTGGACCCTATGGGACACCCTTGTGGTTGGGCTGCTCTGCAGGCTGGCGCAGGAGCTGGTTGGGAATGCAATTGGTGGTCCATAAAAATAAAATAAAAAATATATATTAGATTAAGTATGTATTTATTTGGATTTATTGGTTTAGTTGTGAGTAGTTATTTTCTCTTGATTTAGCCTTTAATAGTAGCAGGGTTTCTATATCTGTAATTTGAAGTGTATAATATTGTATCCTTTCCAGTTTTGGATGATTTTAAATTTCAATCACTTTTTATGTCTAATTATGGTTATTGAGATTGAATTTTTCATTTGATTTTATCCAGAGTGGAGCTTCTTGATTTGGGTTGGTGTTTCCTAGTGTGCTTACTGTACATTAAATTTGGATTCTAGTTCCCAAAATTAATATCTGAGTTTACTAGTGGCATTCAAAAGTGATTTGAAATTTGGACCAAGGATTTGACAATCCCGCAATTTCAAAAAACATAGTAAACTTAATGGAAATGGTTGATGGATTTGAACGCTTCAAATCTGATTCCAGTTAATTCATTTTGTTCATTGGAAATATGCAGTTTGACTTGAACTTTGCAAAGTGTCTATGAGTTCCCGCATTTTCAAATATTCAAATAAATACTCAAATAATTCAATTTAATTAAAAAAGGCCATACCACAAAAGTGATTTGAAATTTGGACCAAGGATTTGACAATCCCGCATTTTTACGTTCAGGTTCTGAATTTACAGTAAGATTTTTATCTTGTTGTCACCCAGCACCACATCATTGAGCTAGTCCTTTAATTTCTTGTTAACTTCCTTAATCTTAGACACTGATAAATTGAACTTGCCAATTAATGCTTCTAAACCTGCCATATTGCCTATTTGCCTCTTTACCTATGTCTCTTTATACCAATAAAAATTCCACTAAATACTATTATTTTTTCCTTATAGATAAATTCCCAATCATTCATTATATTTGTACATTCTCCATGTGAATTTGCTAATTATTCTGTATTTTATATACCATTATTAATTTCAAAACTATACAGCCAACCCCTGGCTAACCTCCACAAAAAAGACCCCCTGGGCTTTGAGTCAGATATACTGGCACATACAGCCAAAAGTGGAAGTCAACTCAATTTCTGGTAGGACACATCATTTCAAAAACAGCATCTTGATTTACGCCATCTTGAATATAATTTGCAATGGCGTTTTTTGCGTTAGTGATTTTGTTCACAAAAATATAAAATAATTAATAAAATAGCTAATTTTTACATATAATTTTATAATGCAGCATCTTGAATTTATGCCATCTCAATTTTATCACGTCAAGTCAAATTAATTAAATCTTATTTTGCTAACTTTATTTACATATGAAATCACATAGTGTGGAGCTGTTTACGCCATCTTGACTTTACGCCAGTTTGAATCAAACTATTTATCTTGAACTAAAATATGCTTATTCCCAAACTAAATAAAGCCTGCTGTATAGTGCAAGAAGATGTTCCTATAGTATTCATCCAAGACATTTATACTAAGAACAACCTAAAATAACTCTGCTATGATAGTCCTACTAGTGATTATCATTGCTGGGTAAAAAACCCAATTTTGTTATATGTAATTTATAACTTTATTATACATGGATAAATTGATAAGGGTTTCCTTAAATAAATATTATAATAATGATTTTAATATGGAAGGGGGTGATTACGCCTTTCAATTTACGTCTCTTTGAATTCCACTGGATTTCATATCACCCAATTGAGTTGATGCTCATAATGAATAGGGAAAAATAAGGGGAAATTACATATGATACCAGGCTACGCTATATCAATTCCTCCACTGCAATTCTTGCTTTCCACTTTTCAAAATTACTATTTCACATCTAAAATCAATTAAGCAAAAAATGTTAGAAAACATATGAAAATTTGCATATATATATTTATTTACCTTTTCTAAACAACTGGGTACTTTTTAACCCCAGTTGTATAAGTTAGTTTTTGTTAAATACAAGTTTTACTCTTTGGTCTATTGAGGTAGCTCCACTGGAAATTTGTTAATTTAATATAAAAATGGTCAAAAACACTATGTTTTTGAGCTACAGCACTTCAATTATGTCACTTCAAAAACGCCTTTTAACTGCAAGTTTTCAGTTAAAACTCAAAGTTTTGCCTACTTGCGCTACTAATAAAAAAATTTATTTTTACAAAACAAAAAACATTGAAAATTTGATATTATATATTTTCTTTGATTTACTATACAAGAATATGTAAAAATATTGACTACTTTTATATTAAAAATATTCTCATTTTTTTCTAAAAAAATGCCCAAATTGCTCATATTTTGATACTAATTCACTTTTAGATGACTCCCAAGTCAATTAATAAAGCTGCTTCCAAGACCACCAAGGCCTCAAAGTCCAAGATCACTCCTCCAAAGGCCAGAAAGGCCAATACTACCCCAAAGAAGAAGCCTTTTAAGGACAAAGCTCCCCCCAAGACCCCAACTCCATCACATGAACCAGAGGGAAACAGTCCTATCTCTCCTCACTCTCCATTTTTTGCTCCCCTTCAGACTCCCAAGAGAAGTTATTCAACTTCAAACGCCACTCTGATCCCACCTCAGAGCCTGAAGAGGAAGAGGATAAGGAGTCTGAGCCTGGTGCTCCTGTTGATGAGCCAATTGAGCTCTGGGATCTTAACACTGTACACAATATCTGCAATCAAAATGGCACCTTAACTATGCCCACCACATACCCTGCCAGCTATTTAATTATGACCAAGAAGCGGGATGCTGGCTTTGTATATAAAGGGTACAGCTTCAGCTGCAACAACAAGGAGAAAGCAATACACTAGCATCACTATAAATGTGATAACGTTGGGTGCCCTGCAAGGCTCACCACATATGAATTCACCAGATTCAAGGTGTTAACTGTAGGCCATGACTGCGCCAAGCCCTTTGACCCCTTGTATTAACTGATTTGCTGGTTTCTTTGCTAGGTCATTCTAATCACCAAAGAACAAACTGCCACTGAGGTGGTAAATGATGCTCTCCTCAATTTAAACAACACCCAACTCATCACTGTTGATGGAGCCTCAAAACTACAGAGATATCTTACTGATCAGAGATATGCTCTGAGCACTGAAGGCGTCAGTGCTTCATCAATTAACCAGTTGATGCTAAATGAGGAGCAGAAACTATCTTATCATGAGGAGATATTCCTCTTCCACAATGACAGCCAGCATGCACATGAGAAAATTATTTGCTTTACTATCTCCCAGGATCTTTGCAACCTTCTCAACTGCAAGACCTGGCTTGCAGATGGAACTTTCTCCACCTGCCCAAAGCTATTTAGCCAGCTTTGGAATATCCATGGGCAGGTTGGTAATATAGTTCTTCCCCTGGTCTTCTTTTTCCTCCCAAATAAGGAGCAGGAAACTTATGTCCATGCTCTTTCAATTTTGAAGGCCAGGTTGGATGAGATCCTCCCAACCATCAAAGAGGAGCAAAAGGAGACTAGAGGGCGCAAGAAGAAGGCCCAGTCACAGGAAGAGGAAATCACCTCAACTAAGAAGCAGGCAGAAAGCCTTCCCTACCACAAATATCTGGTAGTGGATTTTGAACAGGCTCAGGCAAATGCCTTCATAAAAGTCTTCAAGAGCCCCACAGGGATGATACTTTCACTTTTGGCAGGCACTCTGCCGCCGCCTTCAAAAATGCTCAGATCTGAATGGGCTTACCAATGCAGAAGGCTCAAAAGAGGCCAAGGATATATTCAATTGTTTTTCTGACCTTGCTCTGGTCAGAAAGGAGAAGACAAATGCCTTCTATAATGCCCTCCTCCTTCACCCATATATCATAGCCAACCAGGCAGCCTTTGTTCCTTTTATTGAGTATTTTGAAACTCAATGGGTTGGTTTATTTCAGGGAGCACGCCACATCAGAAGGCTCAAAAGAGGCCAAGGATATATTCAGTTTCTTTGCTGCCCTTGCTCTGTTCAGAAAGGAGAAGACAAATGCCTTCTATAATGCCCTCCTCTGTCACCCATATATCATAGCCAACCAGGCAGTCTTTGTGCCTTTTATTGAGTATTTTGAAACTCAATGGGTTAGTATCTTTCAGGGAGCACGCCACATCAGAAAAGGCAGTGACTTAATCCAGTGGAACTGCTATAAGAAGGTAAAAAGTGGTCTCATCAAGACCACCTCTTCCTTTGAAGGGTGGAAAAGCCAGTTTGCTACAAGGGGGTCAGGGTTCAGAAGCCCAAATTCAACAAGATAATGGTGTATCTCAAACCCCAGCAGGCCATCTCTGCCTGCCTCTTCAAGACCAGCATGAAGACTAAGGGCAACCCCCCAAGTAGACTAAGGCAGTTAAAAATTATTCAGAGATCAGCAAGGTTGTTCTTGCATACTATCCTAAGCATAGAAAGCTTGAGCATCTCTAAGCTATCTCAGTTGCTCTTTCTACTGATAAGGAGCGCCTTTTGGGGAAGCTTTGAATATAGAATTAGGAAGAGAAGAAGTATAGTTTATTAGATAATACTTTAGACTTATATAGCTTTAGCTGTGGCGGGGATTTTAGTTGGATCAAACCCAGGGGTTAGTCATGTGCTGGATGGGTTCAAGTTGCTGGAAACCTGGAAAGTCATGTGATATTGATTTGTTGACATTTCTAGTATGTCAAATGGTATATTAGAAAGGCACCAAATTGGGCAATGACTGGATGTTAGGTGTGATAGTGATAGCCAGAATACTTGTACATCCAGACCCTTGACACCCCCCTTAAGGGGTTACTCGGGTACATCAGGAGGAGACTTTGTCTTGACAGCTGCCGCCTGATGTTCCTGGAGTTGTTTACCGGGGGACACCAACTGAGTCAAGTGTTCTCCTTTGCTAGGGCGGAGGCAAGATCTGTGATACTTTTTGGTGATGGGCTCTTTGGCACCCTGGAACTTAACCAGATAGGTGTTTCTGTCTGGTTGCTATCTGATGATTCTTCCTGGTCCTCTGTGTACTGAGTCTAGCTTCTTTCTGTTCCCAGCTAGGACCCAGATGGGGGAGTTGGTGGGGAATGGGTCCTCTGTTGAGGCTACCTTTTAGGCTTTGAGTCTCTTTGTTTCTGCCAGTTTGGCTTTGAGGCGTATGTGTTGTAGAGCTGGTTTCTGTTCTACTGTGGGAGGTTTCCCTGGGGGATCTTCACATACAGTTGATTGTTGCAGGTGACTATTTCTGGCTTGTACCTGTATGTTGGTTCAAACGGTGAGTAGCCTGTCCCTTGATTGGTACAAACCCGGGATACTAGTAATGCATGTTTCATATAGAGTGGCCATGTGTCTTTGGCTTTGCCATCCATTATTTTCTCCAGGGTTCTGATAAGGCTGCCATTCAGGCGTTCAACTCTGCCTCTGGCCTGTGGCCTTTAGGGCAAGGTTGTGGAGTGCTTAATGTTCTTTGTTTTTAGATTGTTGTTCACTATGTGGCCTGTTAGCTCTTTTTCTCCATCTGTTATGATGTAGTCTGGAGTGCTGTAGTCTGCTATGATTGCTTTATTGATGAATTAATTTATTGTTTCTGCCTTGTGATCTTTTGTTGTCCAGCAGAAGGGCCAATGTGTGGCAAAGTTGATGGCTACAATTAGGAAACATTGATTTTTTTTTGGTTTCCAGGAAGGGCCCCACTACATCCAGTCCCCAAACTTTAAATGGTTCAGGGTCAGGTACTGGGTTGACTGTTGGCTGAGGCACCTTGGTGCTGGTGTATTTTTCACACACTGTGCATTTCTTTAGAACATCAACTATGTCTTGCTTCAGGTTGGGCCACCATACTATCTCTTTTAATGTGAGATATAGGTTGTTAGCCTTTGTGTGTCCTAGCAGAGAGTGGTGTAATGGTATAGTGTCAACTCTTTGTGCAAGTGGAATGTATGGAATGTGTTTATTCTTGATGATTTGGTATACCGTGCCATTTGATATGTGGAAATATTTTTCATTTCTTACTAGCGTATTATGGGTTAGTTAATGTGTGGAGGGATCCTTTCCTTTTGTCTTGTACTCAGTGCTGTATAGGTTGGGCCAGTCAGGGTCCAGGTGTTCAGGATGATCCTCTCTTGGCTGGCATAGCCTAGAGAGAGCATCAGCCGTGATCAGCACTGCCCCCTTTTTGTATTGGATGTCCAGGTTAAGCTGTTCTAGCAAGGATATCCAATTGGCTTGTGCTGCGCAAGTGCGTTCTGAGTTTTGAAATAGATTAAGGATTTGTGGTCAGTTAGCACTCAGACATTTAAGTGTCCTTCAAGATAACATCTACATTTCTTGCATGTGTGATATATTGCTAGCAATTCTTTATTGTGTATTGGGTACCTTTGCTCAGTGTTTGTTAGTTTTCTTCTTTTGTAACATACTGTCAGGAAATCTTGCTACCCTGGCTGGCAGATGCGTAGGACTGTGCCAATGGCGGTGTCACTAGCGTCTGACTCAAGCTTGTAGCACCTGTTATTATTAGGGTATTGCAAGATTGGTGCTTCAATCAAGGCTTGTTTCAATAGTTGGAAATACTTGTCCCATTCTGGAGTCCAGATGAATTTCTTTTTGGCATTACCCTTAGTTAAATCATTGATTGGTGTGGTGAGCTTTCTGCAGTCTTTGATGTATTTCCTTAGGTAAGCTACCATACCAAGAAAGCATATAACTTGTTTCACAGAGGTAGGGTGTTGCATGTTATTTATGGCTTTTTTTTATCTGGGTCTGCTTTGATGCCACTTTCAGAGACAATGTGGCTCAAGAACAGAAGTTCCTTTTCCATATATTGACACTTACTAGGCTTAGTGTATAGTTTGTGCTTTGCGAGTTGATTGAGTGTCTTGCAGACATGTGTGAGGTGTTCCTCTTTTGTTTTTGAAAATAAGCTGATGTTGTCAAGGTAACATAATGTGTTAAAGAATCTGTTTAGCGCCTGGTTCATCATAGTGAAAAATGTTGCTGGGGCGTTTGTCATCCCAAAATTCATTTCTTTACATTCAAACAACCCAAATTGCATGCAGAACGCAGTCTTTGGTATTTCTTTCTCTTTAACTTCAACTTGGTTATAACCAGATGTGAGGTCAATTTTTGAGAAAATCTTTTGCTCTGGAGAGCCTTGCAAATAGGTCCTTTATGAGGGGAAGTGGGTATTTATTTTTTACTGTACTTGCATTTAGTGCTCTGTAGTCAGTAACTAAGAAAAGAGATCCTTCTTTCTTCTTTAAAAAGAAAACTGCTGCCCCCCACAGGGATTCAGATGGACAAATGAATCCTTTGGCTAGATTGTCCTCATTGTGGGCTTTAAGTGTTTGGGTCTCCATGGGGGAGAGTCTGTAGAGGGGTGCAGGAATTGACATGACTTTGCATAAGTTGATGCCATGTTTGACCTCTTGTTTGGGAGGACACTCTGTGAATTCTTCCTTGAATACATGAGTGTATTCATTTAGGAGTGCTACAAGTTCTGGGCATTGGATATTTTGTGTTTGTATATTATTAAATTTGGAGTACCTCATTATTTGGAGGGTACTTTCTTTGGTTAGATGTTCAGAGTCATCTTGATTTATGACTTGGACAAATACTGTGTCTCTTAGAATGAGGTTGTTGGGTTCTTTGAGAATGTTGAAATTGACTCCATTGCGTTTTATTGTCATGGTTTTTGTTTTTCAACATACACTGGCATTCACTTGGGTGAACCAGTCCATGCCTGCTACAATGTGGTAATTTATGTAGTTCATAAAAGTTCTTTAGTGGACGTTTGTATGCCTTGGAAGTCAATTCTTAAGGAAGTTGTTTCTCCTTCAAGTAGAAATTTTTGATTTATCTGCCATTCTGGCATATTTGAAGTTGGATTTGACAACTGTTATTTTGTACTTGGTTACAAAGGGTTTGCTAACCATAGTGTGTTGTGCACCAGAATCAAATAAAATTTTATGTGTATGAGATTTAAAAGTGCATGGATAGACAAGAAGTTGTGAGCAATCTTTAATTTTTATGTTCATAAAAATGGGGGATTGTGGGACACGTGGGATGCAAGCAGCAAATTTTGTGCCATGGTATTTCTTCTTGTCAAGTTGGGGGAGACAGGGGCACTTAAGCCTGTTCCTCCTCCTCTTTTCCCTGTTCCTCTGTTTTGAGACCTTTGAGGTCAGAGAATGTAGGGTTAGATTCATAGCGGGTTGCTACTTCAGCATTGTTAACTTTGGTGGTATCCTCTTTCTTGTGACAGGAGCGGTTTGTGAATTGACTGCAATTGCCATTATTGCAATTGGAGTTGCTGTTGTTATGGTTGGTATTTTGGAGTTTATTGCCATTGGCATTTTCTCTGCATGCTGTTTGAGGAGTGATTGCTGTTATGTGCAGCATATTCCATGTTTGCGCATTTTACAGCACGCTTGGCTTCAGCAATGAGCGCAGGCATGGAGGTGTTAGCCTCTGGGCGGATGAGGGCAGCAACAGAGGGTTTCATTCTGTTGATGAATGAGGCTCTAGTGTGAAAGTTGTCAGCTTGTGCTGGGTTTTGAATTTTACGGCATATTTCCTCAAATTTGTTGGCGTAAGCTGCAATAGTGGTCTTCTGGGGAAGATCACTGAGCTGTATTATAATGTCTGTAGAGATTCAGTGATGCATAAGTTGTGGGTGATGTTGGCTTTGAACTCTTCCCAGTTTTTAAGTTGGTTGTCAATTTTTGAGCCAACCCAGGTGGCAAACCAGTTAGCTGCGGCCTTGTATAGGCGCTTGCTGGCTTCTTGGACCCATTTTTTGTGGGGGATGCGGCTGGCGCGGAGTTTAGCAGCTGTGTGGTCTAGCCAGTTGATGAGGTTTTCTTTGTTTTTACCAAAGAAATTGTCAATATCAATGTATTTGGTGTTGGCAATTTCACCTGTGGTAGGTGGTTGTGCATTTGTTTATGGCTGGAGAGAGCAACTGTATTAAGTTACTTGGCATATGCTTTGGGCATGACCAGACCTTTTAATACAGTGCATCCACTAGGAAATCTTCATTAATGTTGTGGGCGCAGAAGTACGTTTTCCAGGTATCCTGGGATGTGGCCTGGTTGAGTACGTGGGTGAAGGTGGGCAGGTTCTGTTAAGTCATTTTCTCTTTCATTAGTGTGTTCAAAAACCGTAGTGCTACCAGTGATAAGGAGCGCCTTTTGGGGAAGCTTTGAATATATAATTAGGAGGAGAAGAAGTATAGTTTATTGGATAATACTTTAGACTTATATAGCTTTAGCTGTGGCGGGGATTTTAGTTGGATCAAACCCAGGGGTTGGTCATGTGCTGGATGGGTTCAAGTTGCTGGATATCTGGACAGTCATGTGATATTAATTTGTTGCCATTTCTGGTATGTCAAATGGTATATTAGAAAGGCATCAAATTGGGCAATGACTGGATGTTAGGTGTGATGGCAATAGCCGGAATACTTGTACATTCAGACCCTTGACACTACCAATGTTTGAGTCCTTCCTCAATAAACTCCTCTTTATCTTCTCTCTTCTTTCTTTTAATTTTATTATTCCTTGACTTTTTTGGTATTTGCTACAATTCTATGCTTATTTTAAAGTATGGATCACAGTTATAATAGATGAAAATGGTTGTTTTTGTGTCTATTTTGACTTTTGGGCTTTACACAGCCTTATTGCTACTAATTTATTTCATTTTATTTATTTCAGATTTGAAATTATGAGGCCTTTTTAAGCCTAGAAATGTTTTTAAATTTTAATTTTTTGAGAAAGTTTTGGGTTTTTTTGGAGTTCAAAAAATCTAAAATTTTAAAACCAGTTTTTCTTAGTTTCAATGCTGTAAATTGAAATGGTGTTTTTACTATAAAAATAAAATAGCTGAAATTGAGATAGCATATTTTGAGATAGTGTAAATTAAGAAGCCGTTTTGGAAATTATGTTTACTACAAATTTTCCAAGCAAGGAAGCTTGAACTAACAATAATCAAAAACCCAGGGCCAAACTTGATTTAGCACTCAGCTCATTAGTTAGATTAAGCCATCACCTACCATTCCAAATGATTTATCAGGAGATATCTTGTTCCTCCTAAAAGATGATCTCAATCTATTTAAACTCTAATATCTCAATAAAGACATTATCTAGTTTCCAATATTTCCCCCTTTTAACTCTGTCAATAAAGCACAGTTACAACATTAAAGCTATTTTTTATTCTTATGATTTTTGTTGCTGCCTCTCTTTTTACTGCCAGCATATTTTTTTGCTGAAAATACCATGTGTACATGCAATAAGGCATTTGGAGTGTTCCAGATTACCCCTTATGAAGTAAATTACTTTACTTTTTATATTATTTTTACTTCCAGTTAAATGTACAATCAAATGCATTTAATAAAATACAAGTACAAAGGAGTAGCCAATCAGATCATACTTTGATTTTTCTATTGTTGTTGATTATTAACTCAAGAAAAGCACATAATCAGTATCAGGCCCAACCTAAGTTATTAAAATAAGCCTGTGTACTGAAAAATGCTGTTCTTTGTGATCCCTGTTGACACTCCAACCTGTGATTAATCTAATGCTCAAACACTGACTTGATGGGTGCTAGATTGATCACATGCCAGCGTGCTAATGAGGATCACAAATAAAAATTTATTTTATTCAAAAGATTTAATTTTGTTGAGTATATACTTCTGAGCAGTATAATAAACAAGATAAAGGGGAAAATTAAGAAGATAATGATACTTTGTTGATTATGAGTTTGGGTTATTATATAGTATCATGAAAAGCCACATATTTTCCATGTATGTCATGGTGGTCATGGGGCTTGTCCAAGTAGTGTTCCTCTTAGGACTCAAAATGTTTGATCCCCATAATAGATGGGAAAATGATAAGAGTGCCACTGACTTAATGATTATCAGGGAATTATTTGGGGAGTTACTTGGGGAATTGCTTTCCTGAGAGGGAGTAGTCAAAGATTTTGCAACAATTTGTTAATTTTAACTGGGTGTAATAAACTAAAGATGTGCTTTGTTTGAAAACAATTGTCAATAAAACAAAAAATAAAAAGGTAGTCTGATTGCCTGATCATTTTTACTTGTATTTAGTTATAAAAATGTGATTATATCCTTGAATAAAAAGTATGGTTATAAAATTAGTAAATATTAAATCATTTTTATTAAAGCTGCCTTTATTGAAATGAATTAAAATTAAAAATTTACCTGTTTTTAAGGTAGGACACGCAATTTCAAAAACAGCATTTCAAAAAACGCTATCTTGAAATACACCATCTCAATTTTTAGCTATTTCAATATTATAGTAAAAACACCATTTTGATTTTCAGCATTTCAACTAAGAAAAAACAGTTTTAAAATTTTTGATTTTTTGAACTCCAAAAATTACCCAAAAAAATTCTCAAAAAATAAAATTCAAAAAACATTTCTAGGCTTAAAAGGCCTCATAATTTCAAATCTGAAATAAATAAAATGGAATCAATTAGTAGCAATAAGGCTGCGTAAAGCCCAAAAGTCAAAATATACACAAAAACAACCATTTTCATCTATTATAACTGTGATCCATACTTTAAAATAAGCATAGAATTGTACCAAATACCAAAAAAGTCAAGGAATGATAAAATTAAAAGAAAGAAGAGAGAAGATAAAGAGGAGTTTATTGAGGAAGGACTCAAACATTGGTAGTGTCAAGGATCTGGATGTACAAGTATTTCAGCTATTGCCATCACACCTAACATCCAGTCATTGCCCGATTTGGTGCCTTTCTAATATACCATTTGACATACCAGAAATGTCAACAAACAATATCACATGACTTTCCAGGTATCCAGCAACTTGAACCCATCCAGCACATGACTAACCCCTGGGTTTGATCCAACTAAAATCCCCGCCACAGCTAAAGCTATATAAGTCTAAAGTATTATCCAATAAACTATACTTCTTCTCTTCCTAATTATATATTCAAAGCTTCCCCAAAAGGCGCTCCTTATCAGTAGAAAGAGCAACTGAGATAGCTTAGAGATGCTCAAGCTTTCTATCCTTAGAATAGTAGGCAAGGACTACCTTGCTGATTTCTGTATATTTTTTTACAGCCTTAGTCTGCTTAGGGGGATCACCCTTGGTCTTCATACCAGTCTTAAAGAGGCAGGCAGAGATGGCTTGTTGGGTCTTGAGATGAACCATTATTTTGTTGAATTTAGGCTTATGAACCCTGACCCTTGTAGCAAACTGGCTATGCCACCCTTCAAGGGAAGAGGTGGCCTTGATTAAACCATCTTTTACCTGCTCAAAGCAGTTCTAGGTGATTGAGTCACTGCCTTTTCTGATGTGGTGTGCTCCCCAAAAGATATCAACCCATTGAATTTCAAAATACTCAATAAAAGGCACAAAGGCTGCCTGGTTGGTTATGATATATGGGTGACGGAGGAGGGCATTGTAGAAGGCATTTGTCTTCTCATTTCTGACCAGAGCAAGGGCAGCAAAGCAATTGAATATATCCTTGGCCTTTTTTGAGCCTTCTGCATTGACAAGTTCATGCAGATCTGAGCATTTTTGAAAGCAGCGGCAGAGTGCCTGCCAAAAGTGAAAGTATCATCCTTGGAGGGCTCTTGAAGATTTTTATGAAGGCATTTGCCTGAGCCTAATCAAAATCCACTGCCAGATATTTGTGGTAGGCAAGTCTTTCTGCCTGTTTCTTAGTTGGGGTGACTTCCTCTTCCTGTGACTGGGCCTTCTTCTTGCGCCCTCTAGTCTCCTTTGGCTCCTCTTTGATGGTTGGGAGGATCTCATCCAGCCTGGCCTTCAAAATTAAAAGAGAACAGACATAAGTTTCCTGCTCCTTATTTGGGAGGAAAAAGAAGACCAGGGGAAGAACTAGATTACCAACCTGCCCATGGATATTCCAAAGCTGGCTAAATAGCTTTGGGCAGGTTGAGAAAGTGCCATCTGTAAGTCAGGTCTTGCGTTTCAGCAGGTTGTGTAGATCCTGGCTTGTGGCAAAGCAGATAATACACTTGGGGGTGTATTGATCATCATTGTGAAGAAGTAATCTCTCCTCATGGCAGGATAATTTTTTGTTTCTCAGTAAGAATCAATTGGTCAATGGACGTAGCACTGATGCCTTCAGTGCTTAGAACATATCTCTGATCAGTGAGATATCTCTGTAGTTTTGAGGCGCCACCAACAGTTGTAAGTTGGGTATCATTTAAATAAAGGAGGGCATCATTGACAACCTCAGCTGCAAGTTAATCCTTGGTGGTTGGGATCACCTGGCAAAGAAACCAGCGGATAAGTTGGTAAAGGGGGTCAAAAGGCTCAGCGCAGTCATGGTTGACAGTTAGGGCTTTAAATCTAGTGAACCCATAAGTAGTGAGTCTAGCTGGGTAGCCAATGATATCACATTTATAGTGATTCTGGTGTATTGCTTGCTTCTCATCATTACAGCTGAAGCTTTAGCCCTTGTAGACAAGGACGGCACCCCCTTTCTTTGTCATGATGGGGTAGCTGGCTGGATAAGTGGCAGGCACAGAAAATGTATCATTTTGATTTTATATATTATGGATGGTATTAATATCCCAGAGCTCAATTTGGTCATATGCAGGAGGACCAGGCTCCTGCTCCTCTTCCTCCTCAAGCTCTGATGTGGGATCAGAGTGGCAATTGAAGTTGAATAACTTCTCTTGGGGGTCTGAGTGGGAGTACATAAATGGAGAGCGGGGAGGGGTAGGACTGTTTCCCTCTGGCTCAGGTGATTGAGTTGGGGTCTTGGGGGGAGCTTTGGCCTTAGAGGGCTGCTTCTTTGGGGTAGTCTTGGCCTTTTTGGCCTTTGGAGAAGTGATCTTAGACTTTGAGGCCTTGGGCGCAGCTTTGGTAATTGACTTGGGAGGCATCTAAAAGTGAATTAGTTTAAAAATATGAGTAATTTGGGGGATGTTTCTAAAGAGATAAATGAGAATTGTTTTAATATAAAAAGTAGTAATTGCATTTACACAGAATTGTAGAGAAGATCTAAATATATATAATATCAAAATTTCAATGGTTTTTGTGCTGTAAAAATAATTTTTTTATTAGTAGTGCAAGTAGGCAAAACTTTGAATTTTAACTGAAAACTTGCAGTTAAAAGGCGTTTTTGAAGTGACATAATTGAAGTGCTGTAGCTCAAAAACATAGTGTTTTTGACCATTTTTATATTAAATTAACAAATTTCCAGTGGAGCTACCTCAATAGACCAAAGAGTAAAACTTGTATTTAACAAAAACTAACTTATACAACTGGGGTTAAAAAGTACCCAGTTGTTTAGAAAAGGTAAATAAATATATATATGCAAATTTTCATATGTTTTCTAACATTTTTTGCTTAATTGATTTTAGATGTGAAATAGTAATTTTGAAAAGTGGAAAGCAAGAATTGCAGTGGAGGAATTGATATAGCGTAGCCTGGTGTCATATGTAATTTCCCCTTATTTCCCCCTATCTATTGTGCACATTGAACCAATTGGGTGATATGAAACTCGCTGGAATTTGAAGTGATGTAAATTGAAATGGCGTAATCACCCCCTTCCATATTAAAATCACTATTAAAATATTTTATTATGAGAACCTTTATCAACTTATCCATGTATAATAAAGTTATAAATTACATATAACAAAACTGGTTTTTTTAACCAGCAATGGCAATCACTAGAAGGACTATCATAGTGGTGTCTATATAGGTTGTTCTTAGTATAAGTATCTTGGATTAATACTATAGGAACATCTTCTGGCACTATACAGCAGGTTTTGTTTTAGTTTGGGTATAAGCTTATTTTAGTTAAAGATAAATAGCGTGATTCAAAATGAGGTAAATTCAAGATGGCGTAAACATGCCCCACACTAAGTGATTTCATATGTAAATAAAGTTAGCAAAATAAGATTTAATTAATTTGACTTGAAGTGATGGAATCAAGATGGCGTAAATTTGAGATGCTGCATTAATAAAGTATATGTAAATTTTAACTATTTTTTTTAAATTTTTGTGATTCAAAATCACTAACATAAAAAACAACATATCGAATTAAATTTGAGATAGCATGAATTGAAGTGGCGTTTTTGAGATGGCGTGTCCTACCGTTTTTAATATGTTATTGTAGCGCCTTTTGCATTTCAGCGCCACAATAATTTAATAATATTGAGCACATGGTTTTTCTTTAATACAGTCATATGTGAGAATATGAGTAGTAATGTATCAGAAGAGACAGGATCAAATGGAAACATAATTATTGTCAAAGAATGGCTCCCAAACACGCAGAAATACTTGCATATTAAAAGATGATTTTATTTTAATTGATTAATTCTTCTTATACCTTCTCAAAGGTTAATCCCTGGGATGCTAGCAATGTCTTCTAGTAAATCCTAATATACCCTTATTTTGGGTAATTGATAATCTAGGTTTGGCGCTTGTTTAACGTCAACCAATAGAATATATTCATCTTCATTCAGCACAGGTGGCTCTTGCTAGCATGGATTAGTTTAGTAACTTCAAGATCACTTCCTTCTATCCTAAATATACTTCAGGTTCAATGCTTAATTATATGATATATATGTGAATTCAAGATTATGGGGAATCAAATCCAGCACCTCAGTGCTCAATGTAAAAGTAGTGCAGCGCTTTGGCTCCTACAATAATTGTTAGGCGGCGCCACAGCACTTGCAACTTTTCCAAGTGACGCAGCAGCAAATCATGAATCAACTAGGCGCTGCAGCAGCACTTATTATTGGCTGATTTATGGCTCAAGTCAGCAGACTGCTACTGGTTCAATATACATATATTTTATATTACATATTTATGGTGTTAAAGCTGCTGTAATCCATATCTGCAAGCTCTGTCATAATTGGCATCATTGTTTTGACCAAAATTTCCAACAATTATCATGTTAAAATTATTGAAAATTAAGTAAATTACATTATTTATTATATAAAATACATTTTTTAACAGGGTTTATTCTTCAAAATAAGGGGGAACTAGTTGGTAGGGCTAGGTGATGGGGGCAGTACTGGGCTAGAGGGTTGGAAGCTGGGCTTCCGTGGATTTTAATGGCTAGCTGTGGCAACTAAAGGAATTAGAGACAGGTGAATAGCTTGATTGCCTTGAAGAAATTAGTGGAGTATGGTATTGTACTCTTGGTCAGGAATCACTTTGATTGATTGGTATACTGGGAAACTGTGAAGGGGAATATGAATATCTCTGGATGATTGGCTACTGTTGTGGATATGAACAGCTAGCTTGGTGAGTACTCAACAACCTTCTGGTGTTAAAATGTTTAAGTGTGGTTGTGGGCAGCAAGAAGAACATGTATTAAAGTTTTGGGGGCAAACTCTCTGATTGTATCCCCAATGTTTTAAAA
The DNA here is from genome assembly GCA_014839935.2 of Entomophthora muscae. Classification (NCBI taxonomy): domain Eukaryota; kingdom Fungi; phylum Entomophthoromycota; class Entomophthoromycetes; order Entomophthorales; family Entomophthoraceae; genus Entomophthora; species Entomophthora muscae. The sequence goes on along the minus strand of QTSX02000820.1, from coordinate 251,261 downwards.
CAATAAATCCCCTAGATAAACATCTTTATGACTGGCAGGGAATATTGACACCCCATGCCTGCTTTATAGAATAGTCTCTACAGCCTTTTCTCTGCATTCCATCTGATGGGTCAGGAATACACAAAATTTCTGATTTGCTGAGCTCCAGATATTGCTTAATTCTGAGAGAAATTTTCTGTATATGTAACAATTGGCATAGTTGTTTGAAGTTTGATAAAACATTATTCACCTTGGCAAAACTGCTAGAAACTCACCAATAAGTATCCTCCTTCTGCTTTTTTTGCCCTCTGGAGTGTTATTTTTTATAGGTATTCTTTAATCTTGAAGATTAAGTGCCAATTTATAATAAGGTAAAAAAGTGACATAATATAATATATTTTATAAGAATCATGTATTTTTGGCACTGATTCTGGGCTGTGGGGTAATAATTGCTGTTATTCTGCTTGGCACCTGCACAATTGATTAGAACCATAATTATAAAAAAAAGCCCGTGAATCCATATTATGTAGTGAAGCTGGCAACAAAGATGCTGTGAAGCCCAACTAGAAGTCTGAATTATGCCATTTGGAGGTACAGGTTGCGTTATAGGAGAAATTTATGATAAGATAAATAGGATTAAGATGGAAATTAGACTGCTTCTTCTGCTTTTTGAAATCCCTGTGTTGCCTCTCTTTATTACAGCCCAAAATTGCTATCTTAATGCTGTCTAAGGGAACTATAAAAAGGTGAAAATTTCTGCAAAGATCATGTCACTCTTATTGAGATTCATCATCTCCTCAACAATTTCATTGGTTAGACGTTGTTTCTTGGGAGGCACACTTATTATACTGGTACTCAGGATAGGTTCTGTATGGTTTGATTGACCTGAATTACACCAGGATTATTGAATTGAGGTAGAGGGGGCACAGCTACCCTGGTTTCCTCCTGTGGCACAGGCTGAAGATTGGTATGATCTTGGGGTACCTCATAGAGGCTATCAAAGATCAAACCCAAAGCTGATCCTGGTAAAAAAACTGATCATTCTCCTATGATTTAAGTTGAGCTGCTGTGTGTAAACAGGACCCATAGTAGCTGATCTTCTTTAATCAGTAACCTGGGCATAAATTTGCTCCTATTACTGCTTCTCCACAACATTAAAGCTTTTGTTGCATGTATTAACCATTTTAGAATAACTTGTAATAAAATTTTATTGAAATAAGAAAGCTAAAATGCCACCAAAGCATTAATTCTATTTAAGTATGTGCTCCTATTTGATGGCAACCTCCAGAATTAACTCATACAGAATGGAACATCCTCCATGTTGACAATTTCAAAAATTGTTTTTGCTTTATCTTTTATAATTTCAATTAAAAGCACAAAATAAAAATCAAACATTGCTTCTATTATCAGTGTCAATTATTTAATCAAGAAAAAAATATTCTTCAATATTGAAAATAAGAAAAATATTTTTGAGAGTTTTTGACATGGAGGATGTTCCATACTGTATGAGTTAATTCTGGAGGTTGCCTATTTGATAAATTCTCTCAGACATAAATGGCCAAATTTAGAAGCACATGGATTAAAAATAACGCTGCAGCTTCCTGAATAGATTTCAGCAGATTAGCTCTTGGAAGGCCCTATTTTTATTTTGGGTCAGAAAAACAATCCAGGATGATGAAGAATCTACAGTTTTATGTTTAAAAGCATCCTTTTTGTGACTGACCCAACTTTATTCTCTGATTGTAACATGTCTGTTACCTGATCAGTATACCAGTTGGCATAGGTTGCTTTAGAATGTGTGTTGTTCAATTCTGTTTTAGATATGGGGGTCTTCTGTTGGCTGGCTCATTTTTGGGATTGTCTATTCAACCTTAATTGTGTTGTGCGTTTTACTATTTCTGTAACCTGGACCTAGATAAACAGGACTTTTTCTGTATACAATTGACCTTCAAGAAAAAAAAGATTTTTTAGTTTGGACTGAATTGATTCCTCAATCTTTGTATTTTATTTATCTCAACAGGTTGTAAATCACTGTATCCCCAAGGGTTCCAGAAAGCTTCTTCCCATAAAATTTCTCTTTGATGCTCTCCATTCAACAGCAGCTCTCTCATGTTTGAAAAATTCAAGGTACCAAGGTGGGTCATGAAATAGCAGAAATTACTATATCATCCTTGAGCTACTTGCTGAACATCTCCTTATCTATAAATATTTTACCAAAAGAAGTTACAGCTCTCTATCACATGTATGATTGCAGATGAGTGCATGTCTGAAAAAGAAGAAGCAGCCAGAACTTCTCTATTAAATCTGGCCTAAAAGACTTTGAACCAAGTTTTCCCAAAGTCTATCACAATAAACTTTGGCCCAGGAACCCCCACATGAGCTAGCTGCTCAGAATCAAGGGCAGCCTCATCCTTCTCAGAGGAGGAAGGATTTGCTCTGGTAGCACAGGAAGGAGGGGAAGCTTGTTGGTGGGGAGAGATCTTAGAGCACCTCTTACAATTTTGAAGGCTCTGGAGTAGACTTTGGTCTTGACACCAGGGAGAGTGAAGAAGACAAGGGGTAAACTGGGCATTAAACTTCCTTTGAAGGACCCAAAACTGCTTGAAGATGGTGGGGGATGCTGCAAAAGTACTGTCCCACAGCCAAGCTGTTGCAGTGTTGCGCTGCTCAAGAGTTATCTCTGTGGGATAGGCTATGATCCTATCCTCCATGCCCTGCCCACCACTATAGAGCAGGAACATCTCTCCACCATCTGTAGCTTTGAGGGCATCTGAGAGGACCAGGTCTTTAACATTTGTGGTGTTCTTGGCCTGGGGGTTGGAGGCTTGACGCCTATCACTAAAAAAATCTTAGCCAACTGAGTGTGGGTTGGCACCCTCTGGAGATTGGTGGGGAGAGGTACATGCAATCAAGAACAGCCATCTGGGTGGAAGAAAGATCCTTTGAGGTGGGCATCACCTGCACAAGATACCACTAAGTCAGGAAGGAGATACTGGTGTCGGGCATGGTGCAGGTATGCTCATTGCCATGGTTTGCACTTTTTCCCAGTGCTTGGTATTGGGTCACACTGGGCATGAACAACCTCACAGGTGTAACAGAAGCTCTTGAAGCCCCAGTTGGTGTTGTTGTGGGAGAAGATGGACCCATTGGTCACCATGGTTAGCCCACCCTTGATGCTCATGATCAGAAAATACTTGGAAAATTAGGAGGGAACCTTGAACTTCCCGTCAATGTTGCAGATATTATGGGCCACTAGAGGGTCCCAAGAGCCAGCAGGAGCATTGAAAAAGCCAGAGAAAGTATCCAAGGTGCAACTTCAAATCAACCTCAGATGAGCTAGAATCTGGGAATTTGAGTAGAGAGAGGGGGAGAAGGGGATTTTTCTGGTGTTCCTCATGTGTGGGAGACTTATCTTTGGGAGGGGCTTCTTTACAGAGCTACAATTCTTGATGGGCTCTTTATCTGACAAAAAGTTGCAGAAGCTGTGGTCTGTAAGAGATCCATCAGACTCTTCATCCCAGTGGAGTGAGTTGGGATCTTCTCAGGGGAGGGCTTGGGTGTGGGCTCCTTTCTGGGGAAAGTCTTGGGCACAGATGTCTTAGTGGAGGTTGCCTTCTGCTTGGGGGCTTTGATGGACGTTTGGTGCCCTTCTGTTACTTGGAGGTATTTATGCCCTATGAATGATAAATAAAAGGTTCTAAAATAAATTAATGGATCTACAAAAAACAGATATAAGAACCATTATGTTAAAATGGTAAGCTTTTAAGGCCCTTATTGAAAATTTATAATAAAAAACTGGGTACAAGTGGGTATTCTATCAAAGGTTAAAACAACAAGTTAGAAGTTAAAAGATAATTGCAAAAATATTAAAACTAGATATATCTAGTTTTTTAAATTCTAAAAATATGAGCAGTAAATGTAAAGAATACAATGCATTAAAAATTCAGATGTTTTTTATTATATAAAAGTAAAAAAATTATGCGGAAGTGAAAATTGTTGACCTTATAAAAGTCAATTAGCAAAAGTATGCTGAATCCAAACTGTCAATTAGAAAAAAATGTAGACATCACAAAGGACAACAACAGCACTGTTGACATTTTTTTTGAAAATTCACTATATTATTCCTAGAACAATTAATTAAAGTTAAGCAAACCCACAAGTACACTGTAAATTCAGAACCTAAACATAAAAATGCGAGATTATCAAATCCTTGGTCCAAATTTCAAATCACTTTTGGGGCAACTCAGCTGAGTGAAATTAAAATATTTAATAAAATCAACCATTTAATTTGACTTTTTTTATTTATTTAGATTGGCAAATTTCAAATTCCTTGAGCAGATAACTCAACTAGCAAAAGACAAAACACAGCAAACAAATGTGAGATACATGAATCAGAAATGTGGAATTCTAATGTACAATTTGAGATTTCCTGTATGTCAACAAATCATAGGCATCATATAAAAATTAATAAATCTGATATTGCGGGATTGTCAAATCCAAGAACCAAATTTCAAATAAAAAATGAGGTGAATTTGAAATAAATATAATTTATGGGTGTCTCAAAAAAGGATGCTAAAGGATCTAGAGTGGATTTTTGAAAATTCTTTTAGCAATAATAGGCATTGTCAAAAATCACCCTATTCCATTTTAGGGCAGCTAAAATTTAGATGCTTGATTACAGTAGATTTTAGAAAATGCTAATAATAAAATATATTCTAATATATAATTCTATTTTATTATTATTGTTTTCTAAAATCTACTGTAATCAAGTATCCTTAATAGCAATACATGAATACATAGTTTAGTAAACTGATGGTTTATCTTTCCCACCTTTCTTTCTTCCTTGAAATAAGTTTGTTTGGCCCCTGGCTATGCCAGGGGCCACAAACTTTTAAAAAATTCTGCGTCATCAGGAGGGTAGCTCATATATCATTATATGGTTTTGTGGTTGCTATATTAGTGATTTAGAGTGCAGAATATTGCATCATTTCCAGTTTAGACAATTTTTCATTTCACTTAATTTCATGTCTAAACATGGGTGTTTAGATTGGATTATTCATTTGATTTTATCCAGAGTGGAGCTTCTTGATTTGGGTTGATTTATCTTAGTTACTTACTGTACATTCAATTTGGATTCCAGTTCCCGCAATTATTATTTGAGTTTACTAGTGGCATTCAAAAGTGATATGAAATTTGGTTCTTGGATTTGACAATCCCGCAATTCCAAAAAAACAGTAGACTTAATGGAAATGGTTGATAGATTTGAACGCTTCAAATCTGATTCCAGTTAATTCATTTCGTCCATTGGAAATATGCAGTTCAACTTGAACTTTGCAAAGTGTCTATGAGTTCCAGCATTTTTAAAAATCCAAATAAAAATACAAAGAATTAAATTTAATTAAAAAGGCTATCCCACAAAAGTGATTCAAAATTTGGACCAAGGATTTGACAATCCTGCATTTTTACATTCAGGTTCTGAATTTACAGTAAACAGGTTTTCTGGTCTTATTTTGTACACTTAGTAAAATAAAGAATAAAACATATGAAAGTAAGATAAAAAATAGTCAGAGCCCTTTATTTCTTTATTGAAAATTATATTTTGATAGTGTTATTACCTTATCTTACAATTGGGTATATTAAAAGTTGTTAAGATGTTGGTTAAAATAATGAAACCAATAAAGGGTTGACTTCCTCACTGACCAAATCCTCATAGGCGGTGGTACAGTAATTTTGGCTTATCTGTGCCATTTTGATTTGCTTAACCCACCCCTGTGGTTGATTGTGGGCATACTGTAGACATTTTTGAGTGTTGACATTATTGTTCACTATAAAATCTATGGTAATCTACATAGTAAGTTGGACTTAAGTTACGGGATTGATGTTAGTTACAAAGCTATTTATGGTTTAAGTCTAATCAAGTACCACAGATGAATTTATGATATGGAAAATTCAACAGACTGTTATATGCGCTAAGGCTATTTCTATATATTAACATAATAAAAACTATTTTTTAAGTTCCATAATAATATTTATATTGTAAGTGTGTCAGTTTCATTATGAAAAATAGGTTATGCTTAAAGAGTGTTGACATTGACGCTTTTACCATATGTATTCAACTTTGCAAAAAAAATATTAGTAAAATTAAAGTAGAATTTGGGTTAAAATAAAAATTATTAAGCTTAACATTAAATCATGTCAAAGTGGTCACAATTTAGTCAGGGTTTCTAGGTTCACACCTCCTAGAGCTAAGAAAGATGTGAATTGAGTTCAATCGACTAGCAAATTCCGTAGTAGAATATGCTTTTCTGGTTGACCGTGGTCTTGTCAATATGGGCGCTGTTGCCGTTGTAGGGCTGCGTCGTCCCACCCCCGGACAAAACCCGGATTCTGTCCGAAGTTTCTGAAAATGTGGAAGGTAATATATTTTCTATTTAAACCTGATTTTAAATACGATCTTCTGGAATGCCGGAAAAAAGAAGATCTTTGTCCGGGGGTGGGACGACGCAGCCCTATGCCGTTGCCACCTGACTAACAAGATGAAGCCTGGGCTTGATCCTTGGAATGGCCACCTCCTCAATACAAACCCTAGCCATTACCCAGACCAGTACCATATCAATGATTTAGATTTTCTCACTATATAGCCTCGATGCTATTTTGGTAAAGTTATCATCCCTCGCTTCTAATCTTGCTTCTACTAGGCCTACTCTCGACAGAATTATACCCCAAAATATAATATATATTCATCATTTCAATTAAATCTAGGGCTTCATTTTGCACAGCATTAAACATAAATGCCATATCAAATCCAATTTTTTACATGTAATTAAAATAAACGAGTCCTATTTAAATGTTTAATTGATATTAGCCTTTTAGCATTCACTATTTTTATTCAACCTGTGAAGGGGTTTCGCCCGACACGTTTTCTTTCATTGGACTTGATTTGAATTCTCATGGTAAGAAGTTGGGCAACACGGAAGCACTCTTGATTCTAATCATGTGGAACCATGGGCTCTATAGCAGCGTCTCAAAGGATGCTCGATTATCAAATGTCTGATTAGAAAATCATTAGCTGATATGAACGATTAAGCTTTACAGATGGAAATTTTCAATGTAGAAATGATAGAGGGAGACTAGTGGTGAGGTTAAAGGTTTCAGAAATTAATTTTAGTTACATTTCCCCCAGCTCCCTCCCAGTTTATGGACTCAAGCATGGGTTAAGCAATATATTTACGTGAAAGTTTTTGGCACAAACTTTAATAAAATGATAAATTAAATATAGTTTTTTCTTTAGGAATCTAAATGCTTCGGAGTTGGCTTCTAAAAAGTGTATCTATAAAAACAAAGTCAAACAATGCTACAAATTGGTAGTGATTCATGTGCAGATCGAACGTAGCACCAGCTACGTCAAAACGATTACCGTTTAAAGCAACCTGGCTCATCACCAATGAACCAATCATGATTGAGTTTATAGTTGCGAAACTATCAAAACACTTGAGCATGTTTAACCAGCGATACAAATCCCATGAAACCCCTCCAACAATTCCACACTTGAAACCCCATTTAAACCCACGCATTCCAATTTGTAGGGACATGTTCAAAGTATTATCAGGCTTCTGCGCACTGCAGGCCTCAGTCAGCTGCTTCTATCTTACCGACTTCGCACTTGCTAGACTGGCCCAGCTGGACAATACCAAGCTAACCGCTGCATCCATCCCCCAGAACGAGACTGCCGCAAGTAAAAACACCTCTGCTCCCGGCAAACCCTTCTCTCCCCCGAAGCCCCCTCCCCACCTGGTCAAGGCAGATAACATAGGAGAGGTGAGAATGGCCCTCAACGCCCTTGGCTCGGGAGTGGAGTTTATCACCACCAACGGGATGGGCCGATCCGCAAACAACATCACATTCCATGTCGGTGACGCCAAGCTCAACTACAACAACAACATGCAGGTCACCGCCCCCCACGGACCTACCAACAATGCCACCCGACCAAACACTCTCAACTCAACCCTTCCAATCACCCCTGCTAATAAGGCCATGAAATGAATCAACTCATCTCACTCGAGAAGAAGCAAGCACCACAACCAATTATAAATATTTAATCCCCTCCATCTTAACCGATGGCGTAAATCCACATCCATCCATTAATATATACCCAAATCTTCTTACTACACAACCATGCTTTGAAAATAACTCATCTGCAATCCTCCAAATCATCACAAGAGAATAGGAAGCCAGATAAGTTCATCTTGAATTAGCTATCTTCTCAAAGTTTACCTTTATTACAGTATCACTTTAAACTTTCACCGCCAAAAATCTTATTATCATTCTAAAAATAGCCAACAGTGCCTACAAGAAACAATCACAACTCATATTTTTATATTTATAATATGTATTTCATGGCCTATCACATTACACAATCAAAAAAGAACCACTAAATATGAAGCATCCATTTAAAGCATCACAGATTGAAATACCAACAACTGTTTGCTCTTGCTTTAAGCACGTAGAGAATATCAAGAAACACTAAAATGAAAAGCTATGGCTGGATAAAAATCCCTCATGAACCCAAGTTTACAATAAAAGATGTGGTCAATCAATGCCAACTAGGTTGCATGAAGCTCTGAAGCCAGCACTTCCATAAAACTATTTCAGATATACTATCATATACCTAGTTTGTTTAATAAAAATAAACTAGATACAAATATAAAGGCCAACCCCTATAAAAATTATTAAGAATATTTTATTAAAAATAATAGAATCAGTACTTGGCAGCAAAGGTCACAGATATTGGCTGGAGATTCTCAAAGCTTCCATCTCTGTTTTAGGAGGCAAGTCTGATGTGCAGATATCTTCCTACTTGCCACAGCCTTGGTGCTCCAGGGCAGGAAGTTTCTGCTATTTATTGCTGTCTTGAAGAGGTGAGCAGAAATTGACTTCTGGATCTTCATACAAATAAGAATCCTGTTGGATTTAGGTTTATTAACCCTGACCCTGGTGGAAAACTAGATGTGCCATCCTCCAAGAGAAAAATTGGCCTTTACCAGCCCATCTATTAACTTCTTTTGCAAGCTTCAGATGAAAGAGATGTCATCTTTTTTATTTGTTATCTCACTGAAACCCTCCAATCTACTCATTATTAAGTTTTTTTTAAAAATTGGGGGAGCAAAGGGTAACTAATTAGCAACAATATAGGAATGATAGAAAGATGGATTATATAGGCCATTTTATTCTTCTTTCTCAACATATATATTATCAGAAAATCAGTTAAAGACATTCTTTACCTCTTTCATGCCTTTGAAATGATAAGATTATTCATGGCTGGGCACCCTAAAGGTGATAGCAGAGTTCTTTCTGGAAGTGAAAATAGCATCCCTGATGTGAGCTCTTGAAGAACTTGATCAAATTATTGGTCAGGGGCTGCTCAAGATTAACCACTGAATGAGTGGTAGGGCATGATTTCAGATTAATTATTTATTGCATCATCATTCTCTTCATCTGTGAGAAAAATTTCCTTTTGTGGAGTCTCCTTGATAGCTGTAAGGATTTAAACTGTCTGTATGTTGAAAATTTTTGACATACAGGAAGTCAGCCCAGAGCTGACACTTAGTTTACTGCCTACTACCAACCTAGAGATAAGGCAGATATTTCTATTGTACCACATATTGGGAATGAAAAAAAGTGAAGAAATAAAGGTACCCCTGAAACCAATTAAGAACTAGCTTGATTTTAAGTACTAAATAAAGGTAACTTAATGTTGAAATGATAAGCTGTAAACCTTTTAACTTTAGGCCAAATTCAATCAAGAAAACCAAATTTTGGCATAAATTAACAGTTGAAAGGTTTTAATATTAAATAAACACCTAATCCAGAATATTACCATTTATTACAGCTTATTTAAATCCATAGCTTACCCTTTGCTCCATAATTTTTGACATGCAGTTGCCCATAATTACAAGCATTGCTTCATATCATTTATGTGGTCTATTATAGCTTTGGAACCTTTGTATGAGTTCCAGCTAACCCCAGATTATCTATTTAAGCTAAACTATTCATGCTAAAACAGGGATCTATATAGTGAAATTTAATATTGACACAAAGAGAAAGTGACACAAAAGCACAATCAAAACAAGGGGATTAAGTTGAGCAAACACAATGACATAGTTTAAGCAAGCTTTGATAGTGGCTCATCTAAAATCTAGGCTGTCAAAGTCTAATTTGGTATCTTCACTGGTTTACTAAGAAAAAGATGCCACTTAACAGTTTCAGATTACATAATAGTAGGGTTAGAATCCCAAAACTTCACATACTAATATTAAAAGTGTATTTACATTCTGTTGCACTTATTTTTAAGATTTGAACATATATATCATTGTTATAGCCAAGGAACTAAATGGGCAAACTGGAGGCAGATTTTCATTGCAATCTTGGCTTAATTGATCCTTTCCTGGATTTTACTAACAGTGTACCTAAAAGATGCTGGGTGTCTGCATGTCAACAACCAGATTTTGGACAGATTCTCTAGGTCAACTGTTTGAGCCCATGTTTTTTGTGTGCCAGCATTTAAAAATGTCAGCACCATCCATTGAAATAAAGGCTCTTCTAAAGTTTCCCTGACAGGAGTTCTCAATATGGCTTAATAAGCTATACTGTACAGCCCTTTACATGTTTAGCCTAATAAATTCCAGAAATTATACACCTTTCAACTTTAACCTTGTTTTTTCTAAAGCTTAGCCATTTTACTCATGCTTCCCTATTAAAGCATATTTGCTTTGTAGGATAAAGCAAAGAGACCCCAGTCCAATAAGGAACTTCTCACAAATAAGGCTCTCCAGGACAAGATTAAGAATAAACCATCTTCTTCAGAAAAGAAAGTAGTTAAGAGCCATTAAAAAAGCCTGTTAAAAGGGGGGAAACTCCTATACCATCAGCTTTTGAGTGGGACTCTTATGATGGGTTCACCCAAATAGCTGGTATGATTATGAGGAAGATGAAGATCCCATCAACAATAAGAAAAGAAAGGCAAGCTTCAAGAACTCTCAAAAGCCCTCTCCTGATGAACATGATGATGCTAAGCTCATTAATACTTTCATGGATTTCAGTAGGCTCCTCTAGGGCCCTGGGATCCAAAAAAAGCTCATGATATTTGAAAATTTAAGGGCTCATTCAAGATCCCAAAGAGCCTCCCTAGTTGTTTTTCTGTGGTGCCATTCAAGGATAGCCCAAGCATGGTAAGTGGTGGATATTTAGCTAACTGCATCAATTAAAAAATATGTCCAGAGAAAAAGTTTCCCCAGTGAAGACCAAAGCTTCTCTGCACGCCTAAACACCCAAGGTTGAGATAGAGCTATATCGGAGAAGGGAGAACATACCTGCAAGCCCCCACCACATTGATTGAGAATCTTCTCAAGTGGCATCTTCCGCAAACAGTTCCCTTGTCAAAATATGTGAGGGCCACTCACCTGAAAGTGAAGGCCACTAAGCACCTGGGCAAAGAAAACATTAAAGTTGACCATTGCTATGATCAATCTATCAAGTATTTATGTGATAAGCACTGAGAGATAAAGCCTATTAGAAAATATGTGTACTAAATGAATGACCTGATTCTTACTCCTGGGCTTCAGATGACTCAAGAAAACAAGCAGCTCCTTTTTAATAACAAGATCCAGAGGAAAAAGATATGACCACCTGTTCTTTCACTCACAAAACCCGACAAAACTATATGTTTATTAGGGTTGCCTTTGTGATGGGACAGTTGCATCCTGCCTGTGGGGCACCTTCTCTTCAGAGGTCACAAAGGTGTGTCCTGGGTCAAAACCAGGCACCAATAGGTTAAGATGACATTCTTTTAGTGGGTAAGCTCAAGAACTAGAGAATTATACTGGGTTTGCAGACTTTCAGACTCCTCCAACACTTTTCTAACCGGTATTATAGAATATACATCATGATCTATTACATCTAACAGTGTTTGATCTTATTTGGGGTAATCACTTTGATTCCAACAGCAGGATTTCTAACAACGCTACATTTAACAAAATGGCATCATAGTTTACAGAGTTTAATCTGGATTATCTTTCAAATAAATTTGAAATGGGGAAATTTTGTTGGAAATCCTGGTGCCAGAAGTTTGGTTGTTGGAATTGAAGTGGGCACCTTCTTTGGTAGTGTATAGCTTATGAAATAGACCATCAAATCCAGCTTGGAGAAACCCTTACCCTAAATGGAAGCTTTTAATCTCCTTTCATCCTAGCTCTTTCTTCCTCAGGATATGGCTATGTTCAAACTTCTTTCAACATTATTTATACTGAGATTCTTTTTCAACACTTGGGTAATAGATATCAGGGGTTTTCTTTTTTTATGGCACTATTACCCTTTTAGAGGATTTAAAAGTATTTATTTAACAGAAGAAAGATCCTGTAAAGTTAAGCCTCCCCTTGGTCCTCTACTTCAATCCCCACCAAATGTTTGGGGATCTCTGTCAGATTATGCCTGGATATTTATCCAAAGGGTTACTGAAAAAAACCCAAGAAAGGTCCTCACACTATTATTTGCTGAATTGGTTTGAAGATGCCCCCACCCAACCCACCCAAGAGACACCTCTGGTTAAATATCATATGCAAGAGTGGCTGGGAGCAGTGGTAATTTCATCCAAGACAGATTCCTCAATTTTAGATTGAGTCAGTTTTTCCTTTGATGTTGTCCATTTGAATCTGTCCAGATTTGCCTGCCTCAAGAGATGCATCCACATTCCCTCATATCATTGGTTGATTAGTTTTGACATTCAACTTCCCACCCAAATTCCATCCCCTCCCTTTAAATGAAAGCAAGACTTGTAAAAGACCTTGCTTCATCATTCTCTACTCTAATAAAGTTTGAAATTCGTTAGTCTAATCTGGCCATTTGGTTTTGGCTGTTGCTTTTGGTGTTCAGTTGATTCCTTCCCCCCTTTGGCCTCCCATGAATTTTTAGTGACAAACTTTTGGTTGTTGCTGAAACCATGATATTTATTATGGTTGAGAGCATGGTTTTATTCCTCTCTAACCTGCCCCCAATTCTCACAGATTCCCTTAGAATCTTTTGGATTCTAGCTGTGATTAAAGTTGCCCTGTTGCTCTATAGCTCCATCATTATGTGATTCTATGTTTTCCCTAGATTGCTTTCCAATCTGTTGCTGGGATACTCCCTCAAATTTTGCTAAGATAGGTCTTCTATCTCTTTCTAGATGCTCTTCTTAATATCCCAGATGATCCTACCCATCTTCACTGTTTAAACACTGATAATTAGCCCCTTTTTCAATTGTTTCCTTTTTCAGCAGCTCTCTCAAAAGCTTAAACAACTCCACATAGCCTGCTTCCTACTATAGAATTAGCTTTGCAAATTGATTTATTAAAAGCCTAAAATGTTCTTCCAATGCTTTCTAAATCATTCCTTAAGCTTTAAGTTTCCCATCAATGCCTTCTGTCATTAAAAAAACCTCAAGCCCATCCAACAATCTAGCACTGAATGTATTGAAACACTCCAGCATATTCACAGCTTTGCTGCAGTTCAGGTAGGAGGTCAACTTTTACTGCCTGCGGTAGCAATATTTCACAGTCTGAAGCGTCAAAAGCTTCCTGAGGTTTAATCTTTCTCCATGTTTGAGATTGTCCCGTCTATATAGTAAAATACTGTAAGTTCCAGGAAGTCAGGCATAGATAAAGGCAGTGGGTGACTTGGGACAGGGTACCATTGGGCCAGTGGGTAATGCTCACCATAGGATGGGTGTCAACTTGATAACATAATATAGGGACCGCCCAAGTAAGGACCAAGGGCCAGAGTTGGGCACCATGGAGTCCACCAAGCCTATCAGAGTAATGTAGAGTACTCCAAAAAGCTGGGTGGACGTGGCTTTGGCAGCAGCAGGTTCCATTAGACAGTCAGGTTGCAGGGTCAGAGGTGGGGTCATAGGAACCAGCTAGGCAGGCAGATAGTTGTACTTGTCTTTGAACAATCTTGGTGGCCTCACCTACTACTTTCCTTCACAACCTATAGTTTTGGTCTCTCTAGTACTTGCCAAGGGGTTGGCAAGGGGTTGGAAATTAGTATGTTCTCCAATTTGAACTCAGAGTAGGCAGGGTTTGGGTGGGTATTCAGTGAAATGCACTGGTCCAAAGGGTGCTCCAGGAGGACGGTATAGCACTGGTAGTGAGTCAGTGGGTCGGTCTCTAGAGCAGGCAGGCGCCTTGTTGTCTACTTGACTAGAGTTGAGATGAAGATCACTAAAACTAAATAGGGTTTAATTTTCTGGAACCTGAGGTTTATAAATATTTATTATCAAAAATGATGATGTGGTCATCCCCATACTGCCGGGGTTTTTATACCATATGATTTTGCACCTTCAGTTTTTGCAGACTTCAGGCACGTGGGCATTTTTCCAGCGGAGTGTGAAACTTGGGGCAGGATTTTGAGGGCGGTGGAAACTGGTTGAACCAGCTTAAGAAAACAGAAGTGGTGATGTTTTTTCTGCCGCTTCTGTTCACTACACCACCTAAGCTGGCCAATTGTGTTGCCAATTCTGGACTAGGGACTGGCAGCAGCTGGTGCTCATTGACAGGGCCAGTATCAGCCTTGTCTTAACCTCCTTTAGGCAAGCCAAAACCTCTGCATAGGTCTGGGTCCTCAGTGACATAAGGTTGGTGGCAATCTGATAATTATTTGGGGAATATTCCTTAATAAGATGGCAGGTAGCAGAGTAATTCAACAACTTGAGTCTGTGGCTCAACAGGTGGGTCATTATTTTTCTTGTTATTCTAAGCACCAGATTAAGTATTTTATAACTTAATCACATTATTCATATTCAAATTATTCAGGAAGCTTAAAATACAATCAATCCCGAAACTTTAGTTGATCTTGGGCTTATATGATTTTTTTAAAAAAATAAGTCATCAATTTTAGAATTGAAAATTGCAACTTATAGTATTACTGAAAATATCTTAAGTGCTACTACAAACTACAAACCAAAAATATTTATGATGAGTTGCATGGAAGAGTAATAGAAGCCCCAAAGCTATAAATGCTATTACCCTATCTTTGGCTCATCATAAATATTCTTAGTTTGTTTCAGAAAAAAGGTTGTTGTTTTTGAAAGACTAATAACTCTATTTAAAACACACCCTCTAGTAAGTTGCCCTACTTCATGAACTTGCCCTAATGCACCACTAGCATCTTCTGATATTTTTGTTTCTATGGTATCATCACGTGATTTCAAATGATAAGTTATCTCAGAATATTCTGATAAACTTTCAAATGTTAGAGGTGAAGTATATACAGTAGTTTTAAAAGCTATGGCAACAACCAAAAATACTTCAGATTTAAACAAAATGATTTCAAATTTGAACAGAATCCAAGTCGCGCAAGATTCAGGGTTCAAATAACTTTAAATATTTTTGGTTAATAGATGAACTGTCAAACAAAAAACGAAATTCCACTAGCCCATTATACAAAATTATATCAAACATCAAGCGGTGTAGTTCAAACCACAAATGAAATGAACTGACACAACAAGTGAAATGGATGGATGCTGTTCCAGAGTTTATTATAATCCAATCAGGATTCATATAAGGCACTGAAAAAAGGACTAAAATGAAACAAAATTAGAGAAATCTAGAAGCAAGATTCCACAAGCATGAAACAGAATGAACTCACACAAGATGTGTAGTATGAGCAGTCTTAAATAAAAATATTTAGTTTAACAGCCAATCAACAGCTATCCAATTTAGGAACAGAGACATTTTATTCATTTTCATGGATCCTGATCTACATAAAATAATTTTTAGAACCTTCCAAATATGGACTTGAGATTACAATAAAAATAAATCATTAAATTTTAAAATGTCTACTTTTAGTGATTTTATTCTAGGTTTTTTTTCAATATGGTTTTCAACAACAACATCTTCAATGGCGCCAGCAGCCAAGACAGCTTCAATGGAGGCAAGGCTCAGGACGTGGAGGCACCTGTTTACACCCAAGCCTTTGAGGTGGGTAACAAGGAAGCTGATCTGTTACTAACCCCCAACCCATATGGTTTTGACTTATTTGAGAGTCACTTAGCGTCTAGCTCTTCCCCTGCTCCTGTAACCACCCCCACACAAGCTGCCCGTCAACCAACCAATCAAGATGGCAACCTTGATTTGGAACAACTTTCTGCCACCAGCCAACCTGCTCCCCCCTCAGCCAATCAGGATTCAGCTCCCCTGTCCCAGCGCCCCAAGCAACAAATCATCACCACTCAAATTCTTCAGGAAATTGTGGCACTGAATCTACAGGATCTGTCCTGGGAACAGATTGCTGTCCAGTTGCAATTTACCCAAGCTACTGTCATGCGGTAATTCAACAACCTGATGAACAGGGGGAATCTGATTTGGACAGCCAAGAAGCCCAATAAGGCCCCCAAGTCCTAAATCAATGAGGCATATCCAATAATGCTTGATCTCCTCCAGAAAGATCCCAAGCTTCCCTTGACCCAGGTCCAGAAGCAACTTGCACACCATGGCATTTGGGTGTCTGAGTGCATGGTGAAGCTCTGGATGTATGGGAAGGCGGCTTCAATACAGGTTCTTACCAATTTTGCGGCAACCAATGGGATGGCACTGAGGATTCCCTGTATGATCTAGACATCAAATTAACCCTGTTCCAATGCTTGACTATTCTGTCAGATGATGTCATGTTTGTCTTGTATTATAAGCTATCAATAGCTTTTGAAAATTTTGGTGAGCAAGGAAAAGCCACTGTCAAGAATAGAAGGAAGAAGGTCAAAAAGGGGACATTTATTGGTGCATTTCTGGCTGTTTCAGCCAAGGGTTTTGTCTACTATCAGAAAAACCCAGATTTCATTGATGGCTACTTGTACATCAACATCCTCAGTGGATTACTCAACTCCTGGAATGGCTCAAATTAAAAGTATTAGGTTTTCTTGAGCCACCAGATGGAGGGTAGCTCCACCACCCTTGAGGCCATCCAGGAACGTGGACATCAGGCCTCAGTGTACCCAGCTGGCAACGCTGACATCCATCTGGCTGATTTTGTGTTCTTCAACATTAGATCCACACAATGAGAGTGCCACCCTCAGGATTTCAACAACCTCTATCTTGAGGTCCTTGACCACAATTTCCTCTTTGGCCGCCAAATGGTGGCTGAATGGTTTGCCCAAATTGTCTTCCATGTGAATATGGGCAACCAATCACAGAAGGACAAGCACCTCCCACCTTGTGCCACTACCACCTACCAGCCCATCCAGCCAATGACAGACGAGGAATATGACAAACATTATATGGCAGCCATCTCATGCAACCCTCCTGCCTCCACCACCACCCACCTTTCAGCCCCACCCACCCAATCCCAGACCCCCCCAGGCCAGCATTTCCTCAATGTCTTCCTTCTTGCGCTATTCTACCTAATAGGAATCACTCTTCCCTGCCCCAATAAACCCCCTGTCACCAAACATTTTATTTTTATATTATCTTTATTTTGAATTTCAATTGTTCATGTTCTCTTTAATTATAGGTGGTTTTATTCTTTGTTCAGCTTATTTCTATAAAATCATATATTTACTATGGTGTGTATCTAGATCCAGAACACAGTTATTTTTAGCACTTAAACATAGCCCCTTGTGAAAATATTAACAACAATTTGGTGATCAGCTAAATTTGAATTAGAAAATTATAGTGTTAACTGTTTTTAGATAAAGTTGTTACTGATCCAAATCCAAAACCTTAATGATAAACTTTAAGCCAATCAGGAGCCAAGTGATAAAGTGATTTTTGTGATATAAAGGGTCATTCAATAATTCTTTGATGCATGTGCGCTAATTAATATGGATGGCTGGATGTTATGCCATTGTACGCCATTGCTGCTGTGGCAAGTTGTTGGTGGACTAGTGCCCAATCAGTTTCTAGGTTAGCACTAGTCCACCAACAACTTGCCACAGTAGCAATGGCGTACAATGACAAAACATCCAGCCAATCATATTAATTAGCGCACATACATCAAAGAATTATTGAATGACCCTTTATGTCACAACAATCACTTTATCACTTGGCTCCTGATTGGCTTAAAGTTTATCATTAAGGTTTTGGATTTGGATCAGTAATAACTTTATCTAAAAACAGTTAACACATAATTTTCTAATTCAAATTCAGTTGATCACCAAGTCATTGTCAATATTTTCACAAGGGGCTGTGTCAAGCGCCAAAAATAATATGGTAATCAAGGGAACAATGTCAACACAAAGCAAACAACACACATTTAGATGAGCATAAAACATATGGAAGATGGGTAAAAAGATGGGATAATTTAGTAAATGGGAAAACAAAAAGGAATAAAAATAGGCAACAGTATCAAAATAATACAGAATTTATTGGGGCAAAAGCTATAAAAACATATGAAAAGGTTAGTAAAAAATCAATGAGAGAATTTGAGAAGCTTTTGAAGGATCTCAAATTGGCAATTACCAAAATCAAAGACATTGACCGCAAGGTCAAGGCTAAAGTAAAGGCTGCTGTCCTTATAGGGGACAAAATTGACAAGGTGTCCGCAAAGGCCCTAATGACCAAAATACCAGACACCCCTGAGAAGACAATTGAGCGCCTACTCAACATCTAGAAGACAGTGATTGAGGGCCTGCAATTTAAGGCATACAATCTTTCTGCGCAGTCCGTGTGGGTTGATAACCCAGAGATGTATGAACATCTCAAACCTGCCAAGCGTGCCAGAACAGAGAATAAATAATTGCCCGCACAACTGCTTGCGCCAAGAATGGCCAAGCCTGCTGAAGCCGCCAGCAAGGAGGAAACCTGTGAAGGTAATCTAAAAAAATAAAATTAATAACAACTTCAAAATACTTACCTTTTTTAGAGAACATTGATGGTGAACTCTGCCAAGTCCTGGTGCCCTTTGTCCCTGCCACATTCCACGCAAACTACGCCAATTATATGGCAAGGCAGCTGTTTCTGTTGCCCCTTGTCTTGTGGGAGCTCAAAGACAGGGTCTACGGGGCCTTTCCAAGGTCGCAGGAGGCAATAAATGGGCTGACCCATGGCAAGGGGCATCCAAGTGGGCAGTTACTGCCTACAAGGATGCCCAACTGGTCCGCCTGGACCCAGTATCCCTCAGTGAAGTTTACTGTGTAAACTCCATTGAGCGTGTTTGGGACGTCCTGGCAATGCTCCCATTCAAGAATGTACTGGAGATTTTCTGGGCCCATGTGGCTGCTTGCTTCTGCTACCCCTTTGAGCACACAATTTCTTACCTGATGGACAACTTTGGGCGCGCAGTGGGAAAATTGGCTGTTGCAGATGCAACAGCTGTCAAGAAGACAAAAATCCTCCTTGCTGACTTTGGGTTGGCCTGGAGTGCCAACAAGACGGGGGGTCCCTGCAGCCATGGAGCTGACCTTTGCAAAGACCAAGCATGATAAGAAGATCAGTGTGGTTTTCAATAAATTATGCAAGTTTACAGAAGCCTTTGCTGGGCAAAGGCTTCATCTGGTGGTTTACCTCAGGTATCTCTTCTACTTCAGAATGGGCACCAGCGTGGAGGACCTTAACAGGGTCCTCCTAGGAATCAATAAGGCCAGGATCTCCCTGGACGGGAAGAAGGTCCCTCCCAGGTATGAATCAGTGGATCACGTCATCTAGGACGCCCTGGTCCTGGCTGGTATTTATGGGTTTGCAGCCCAGCCATAGAATCTGCTCCTCCTTTTTCACCTGACCCTACTCCCTTTTACTAGTTGCCATGAATATTTTAATAAGGGTGTATCCCCCATCCATGGTGTGGCAGTGGCGGTTGTGCACCACCTCCATTGCGGGGTGGGTACATACAGAAGAACTCACTACATGCGCTCTTAATAAATTCTCTCTTCCAAATAATTATATTGTAATTTATATTATTTTTATTATAATAAATTTTTTTATTCTTATTTTAGCAAACAAAATTTGCAGAATATATCCCAGAGAAGGTCTTAATAAAAGCATAATAATATATTTAGTAAAATCTACTTCTGATTTGTACACTTTACATTTAACTTTTTTTTGATTATTATATTTATTTGCCAAAAGTGATATTAATGCGTTTGTGTAATCCAGTATAAAGCGTTTGGGATACCCTTAGATGACACAATAAAAAATGATTATAAATAATCAATTACTAACCTTTATTGATTGTCCTGCTGAATGTGATTGTGGGCTTGAAAACATCTAAATTTAAAATGATAATTAATAAATCTTGAATAGTAAATTAGAGAATATAAAAAATTGGACACACTAAGCCTTTAATTGATTGGCTCTTTGGCTAGGCATGCAGGGATGAACAAATCAGTGTGGCCATAGAATTTGGCCACGGTCTCAGCTGTGAGGATGTGGATCCTGTCCTGTAGCAAATTAAAGAGGTCCTTGGTCCCAGTTGGGGTTCCTTGCTTGACAACTTGCTTGAGCCACCCAAAGACTTCCTTGATGAGATTTAGGAAGGGCAAATAAGCAGGGAGGAAGAGAAGGCGCAAATTTGCCATGGCCAATTGCTGGGGCCCACTGCACTGTTGGTGTCAATCATTGGGAATTCCTCTAGAATGTCAGCCACCTTGTGGAGACCAATGTTGTCCAGCACAATGACATTGGTGAAGCCAGGGCTTGTGCACCTCAGGTGCTCCTGGACTAATTGGAGAAAAAATAGTAAGGCCTGGCTATTGGGAGATCCCAAAATCATTTGGTATAGCTCAACCCCCTTTGGACTGAGAAGAGCCACCATTGAATAGGCTGTGGCGTGGACTGCAGCACACCAAGCCATCTTGTCATTTGAGCCTTTGGGGACATAGCCATATGCATTGCACATAGAGGAGGCAAATTTCAACTTGTCAATATAGTAAAAGTTGGTTGTCCCCTTGGCTTTGAAGGCAGTGCACGCCTCTGCGTGGTTTTTCCGGGTCTCAATGTTGGTTGGGCTATTCCAATTGTACAGAGATACCCGAGCTTTTTCCAGGAAAAGCACATCTTCTTCAGAAGATGGTAGTAAAAGGAAATGGAAGTCTCAACCCCAAAAGTGTACTTGATCATTGCCTGTATATTTGCCAGTTCAAGATGGCAGTCCCAGGTGATCCACTGGCAGATTGCCCATTTGTGCTCCTTGGTGAGCATGGTGGAAACGCGCATGGATTTTTCTGCAGCAAGGACTTGACCCGTGTTAATGAACTTGTTGAAGGTCTTGGATGTGTACTTGGGATCCACTCCAACAAGGGCTGCAGCCGCCCTGTAATTGCCCAATTCACGCATTAGCTTAAGCAGGATGATGCATTTAATGTCAGGGATGTGCTTATGGGCGGGCTTTTTAGCGGTGGGGATTGACTCATTGGCATTGGGCACAGCATAGGGCATGTGCACTTTGGTGTAAAACACAACAACTTTCTTCAACACTAACTGCCCCTCATCAGTTCTGAAGAGCTCAGGATCCTTGTCCTCTTCCTGATTGCCATCACTGACATATGGCTTGTATCTAGTATAAAGTACAGGCTTCACTTTCTCCAGCATGGCTGATGGGACCAACTCTTGCTGGTACACAATGTCAAACACATACAAAGTAATTTCTACATCTTTATTTCTAACTTTCTTTGTAGTGGTGACCTTGGTAGGCTTCCAGGTCAGCTTTGGGACCCAAGGGTTGATGCTCTGCACCCTAGCAGCTTGTTCTCCTTGAACCAGCTGTGTCAGTGCAGCGTCACTATGGAACTCTCCTCTCCTGTCTCCTTCTTGAGTAGGCACTTGGGTTGCACTAACTCTATTCTTTGAACTGCAGGGCAACCGCAACTGCAGTGCACAACATGTGTATTGGCACTCTGGTGCTGTGCTCCTTTCATTTCAAAATTTAATAAAATATTAAATAAAATTCAATTAAGTTACTCCCTAATTTTAATTTTTGCTTTTATCTGAATATGGATATTTAATTAGAGTTTTCCCCCATATCCCAATTATAGATTTTTTATTTCTTAATTAGTTTTTTCTGGTTTACAACACCCATTTTTAGAATACCTGAAATAATTTCCTCCCATTTTACCAGATTTACGCTAAATTAAGCACCCAACACAATATTTTTAAAATTTATGCTCAGATTGTGCGTCTTATTCTAGATACCTTGGTATCATTCATGATTACAATCCATTGCACACACTGAGTGAGTGATTTTGTTTACATAGTGAGTTGATATTGTGTTTTGTTTGTGGGTTGAGTTTTGACTCACCTTGCTTGGGTGTATTTTGTCACCAATTCACATAGTAAACATATTTACACTAAAAGTTAACTCACCATTTTTTTGTGAATCAATGTATTTTGGATTGTATTTTGAATAGTTTTGCTTTGCTCATGAGCCCTTTGTTGCTGTGTTGACTCATTTTGCCTATTAACACCAATAAACCCTGTTAACAGAGTGTATGTTTTAACCTAAGAGTTGGATTTTATTCAAATCTGAAATCATTTTGTTTAAATCTGAAGTATTTTTGGTTGTTGTCATAGCTTTTAAAACTACTGTAGCTTCCCATCTTTCATCAAATATGAAAGATTGATGTGGAGATATTTAACTCCAAGCTCTCTTTTTATAGGCCTAACTTTTCTTTCATAAATATAAAAGAATGAATTTTGAGAAACATTTGAGCCTGATAGCACTGATTTATATGATTATTTTCTTTTTTCTTCTTGCTCAAAAATATTTTTAAGATCACTAATATTGTTAATATAAAGCTCATTTTCTTTTTCTTTTAAATTTTTTGATATTACACCAAAGTGACCATCAACAATGATTTTTCCATCAAATTCAACAAAAAAATATATATTATAGAACCCTTGATATATTCAGATGCCTCTTTAAATAAGTAATATAAAAATGCATATGATCTAAAATGATTTCCATTATCAGTCCACACTTTTATCTTTATTATTTTTTTGAATTTATATAATTTAAGAAGACTTATTAGACATTCACCTGAAAATAAAGAATCATGTGATAATATTTGAGACAAAAAATTGTGATATTCATATTTAATTTTATTGTTTTCTTTAAAAACTAATGCAAACCCTAATAATGAGATAGGTTTTTTTGAATAAAAACAATTATTGGTCTCAATTGGACCACTTCCAACCTTTAAGTTTTCTTTATAATCTATAAATACAATACAAGACTCATCATCCAATTTGTTAATCTCTTTTTTATATTCCCTATTTTGATGAATATAAAAGTATTGGTGCTGCTTAATAGTCTTTAAGTCATTATCTATAGATTCTGGTAATGGTAAGTTTTTTTTCACATTCTTCCTTCTTTTTTTCTAGTGAACTTTTTAAATTACAAATATTGCACATATCAGTTTTTTACTTTTTATTCTATTTTTAGGGATTAATTTATAGTAAGTAGAAATTGAAACTGAAATTTCATTTTATTTTCATATTTTCATATATTTCCTTTTTTGTTTTTAAGAGAGAGTATTTATTGCAGTTGAGTATTCACTCATTTCTTTTTTGATATCTTTATAAATTTCCAGGCACTTTTTTTGTAAACTGGCTTGTTTAAAAAGAATTTTCAGCAATTTTTAATTATTTTTTTAACAAATAGTTCTTATTTTTTGGCTTTTTTTGTTTAAGCTTACATTTTTATTTATTTTTCTTGAGTATTCAAACTCACTTTTGGTTATATTAAACCCCATATCATGAAGATCTTTTAAAGAGTAGCTGGAAGTAATCAGAGATTGCAAGGCTGTGAGATGCTTTTGGGGAGAAGATTTCAGGAGATCCTTTAAGTTTTCAATGAACTCATTGCCTTTTTGATTTTTAATAGTTGGAAGGAACTGAGATCCCCCAAATTCAGTTTGAGTAAGGAAGTGCTTGATGAAAGTATCAAGATCATCACCAGCAATAAAGAGAAATGCCTTTTTTAACATTGCAATTATTTCTCTTTTGTTGAAGCTCCCAAGGAAAGAAAGGTAGCATGGCAGAAGTAAATTTAACTGAAGAAATGGTAGTATTTTGAATCTGTAATAAGGTCATATCTCTTAAATGTACCTTAATGATGGAGTAGCTCTGATCAGAGTGTGGCCTTTGAATGGAGTCTTTTGGATTAGAAGCTCTGTGGTGCTTTAGTTTTTATAGACCAAGCTAAATGGCACCATTCTGAAAGAAATGATGTGATAGCTTTTACTATAGTTCAAACTAGGAATTTATATTCCTAAATAAATGAAATACCCAGTTTTCATGCACAAGTGATATATGTGGAGCAGCTAAGCATCATTGTTACATCATATCCTCTTTGTAATCACTGTGAATCAATTAAAATGATGTATTAACTTAATTAAAACTCTTCCATATATTTTTAAAATGATAAAATATTAAAGAATTATATTTAAAAGATGCTTAATTTGAGGTTTGCAGCTCACTTGAACCTCAAAATTCATCTAAACAGCAAATAAATTCACGTCCTAACTTCAAACTACCATTAAAATCCTAAATAATTGAGCCTTTTAAATAAAATACAATGCAAAAATAATGCTCTTGATCCTATCTTTATTTTTTTAAATAAAAATTATATATTGATTAATTAAAAAATTAACTTTTTTAGCTTAAAGCAATATATTTTATTTTATTATCAAAATAATAAAATAAAGTCTGATACATGCTTTTTTAAACTGCTTTTGCTTTAATATTCAATATAATATACAAATTAATATTTTAACTACAATATAAAGATAATATTCTTAGCTTCATTTTTAAAGCAAACAGTGTATAAAAATATTAAATATTTGTTGATTTATTACTGTTTTAAATATAAACATTTGTAATTTGATTTTTTTCAAAATCAAACTATGTTGTGCTGCGGCTTGAGCAACATGTGTATTAGAAAATGGCCTAATTTCTAAAATAATGACCCAGGTTGGTGGTCCCTGTCTATCCTGGGTGACTCAATCTGTCTTTGGAGGATCAGAAGTTGATTCCTGGGTTTTTAATGCAGGTATTGAACTTTCAGTCTTGGCCGCTGTCAGACTGGCAGGTTCCTGTCTTTCCTGATTGGGGCAAGGTATCTCCCGCAGCCCAGGGTTTGGCTCAACTGACAGGCTGTTGGGTCTCTGTTCATCCTGGTTGGCGCAAGTCATCTCCAGAGGGCTAGTGTCTGATTCTGAGGCTTTCAATACAAGTATTGAAATGTTATTCTTGATAATAAGAATCAATTCCTCAGATTTCCTTCAACATTTTGTCCCCAGTTTGTCCCTGTAGAAAAGGTGTAGAGAAAAGTTTCACCAAGGTGCCACCTCCTATTGCTCTTGTAGAAAAATATCTCAGAAAGATATTTCAGTATGCCTTCAATATTTCCCCAAGAGACCTTAAGCTATTTATTAATGTCCTAGAAGGTTACTTATCCATTGAGTGCATCTATATGATAGTGGTGCCTTCCCAACTATGTCTTCAAGAGGCCAGTACACATTGTAATGAGTTCTTCTAATCTATTCAAGTAGTTAGACTGGGCTTTTAATGTAAAGTAATCAGCTTTAATTCTTAAGCACCCCAAGCCATTAGTTCCAGCAACCTTTTCTGTATAAATCTATCCTAGTGGTGATCTCAAGCTTCTCATTCTTTTATTTAAGAAATAAGTGTCTCTCTTAAAGCTACAAATAATTCATGGGAAGGGAAAATAAAAACATCATAGTTGTGTACCTATTTTATTATAGCCACAGTTAATATCAGGGCTTAAATAAAATGTGGCATATTATCATAGGGCATATATTTACCCTTGCATATTGCCAATATTTTTCCTTCTTATTAGCATTCAAAAAGTATAACCATCAAATACCAACCATTGTGTTTGCGCAAAGAACCAGCCATTTCTGCTGAATAAGAAGCATAATGTCAGGCACCCACCTACTAGGAAGTAATCTTCCTAGGTGGTGAATGATTGCAGAGGTATTCAATCCTGTGACCAGAGATCCCACAGGCAAGGAGACCATCCCTAAATGGAATAACTCTCCAAAGATTTGGTACCTGCCTAGCAGGGGATTAAAGCGCCCTAAGAACAATTACGCTCCCAGATAACATAATAAAAAGGCCAAAGCTAAGGGACAGAAAACTTGGGGCTTGGTAACCTGGGTGGTGGAACCATAGACCTTGTTTTCTTCCCATACAGGTGAGCTGTTCAATAGAGGAGTTGTGGTATACCAGACTCCCGGAATCACTTGGCGCCAGGAGCTGTCAAGGAATTGGGACTCTGGCGTTGTACCCAAATCAGCGCGTGAACCCATAGAAGCGCTGGTAAACACCGTTGTTGTCAGGACTATCCAGAATAACCATTTATATCCAAGAGACTCCAGAATAGGAGTCTTGGGTAATTTCATGGTTTTGAATTTAGAGGTTTAAGTCAAAATAAAATATAAGCAAAAACAATTCACTTGGATGAATGTAGACTTTATTGATTGAAAAAATTCTGAGATGAAATCTACCAGCATTTTATAGCAAGGTAGCAGAAAATAGAATAGAAGAGGAGATTAGGAAATTTGGGGAGGAAATGTGGAGATTTGACAGTTAGGATCTTCAAACTGGGGAGGGTAAATTAATTCATTTGTGTTTTTAACATTCTCTGAACAAAATTATCATATTTTTCTTAACTATCTTCTCAGTCATAGCTTGGATAGTCTATAATAACCCTACATAAGGTGGGGACCAGGAGGTTGTCTGGGCCTCAATAACAGCAGGAGCGGCAATCAACAGACCCAAAATACTACGGAAGATTTTTCCTGCTTCTCCAACGTTGACAACTTCACCTAGCGTAACTCCTAGGCGGTTTGAATTGATGTTGTAAAATAGTGATTTGCTGGAGACCTGCTCATAAGGTAATGATTGTCTCAAATTTACATTAACACTTGTTTTCAATAGATTTGTATTAGCTGAACCAAAAGAAAGCCCAGGTTTGAAACCTGTTGATGAAAACAATGGCTCAGAAGCCATTTCCAGGCCTAAACCACAAGGTAATAAAGAACAGATACTACTTACTAACCCATTCCCTTTAGAAGAATCAAAAGCAGATGCAGAGGGACACAAATCTCCCTCTTTAATGAAGATTAAATTGTTGTCAATAATTTCTGAAGCAACATTCATGACACATACTAAAAATAATTTATACTAATTAGGTAACTAATATTTATTCATCTAACATCAGATCACACCTTTAAACATCTTCAACTGTGCTCTTCACATTAATATGTAACCAAATATAAAGAACCATTCATTTTGATCAAAACATACTTTGGCCACATACTGAGATAGCAAGATACAGCTTAAACTTTTTAGAGTGTCCAAAAATAGCTATTAGAGTGTTTTTATCCTTTGGCATTAGACAGTATAATAGATAGATCAATGAAGGTGAGACCTGAAGCTGTAAGCCATGTTTTGTATTAAAAGTTTGTGGGATCTTTTATAGGGCTTTTCTGAATATCCCCTTGAAATTTCAAGGAAGTTTCTAGAGCGCCAGGTAGACATAGTAGTGGAGCTGGCCCCTTTTTTCTCAGCTAGATGACCTCAACTGAGCTTGGTTGAATTTGAGTCTTCTCCCTTGAAATCATATGAGCCATCCACTGTGATCCAAACAAAGACAATGCTATGAAAAAAGTATGTTCATTTATAAGGTGATAAGCTTGGAATCCTACACCATTACTGTGACAATTGACATGGAGAGCTTTTTAGCAGGCAAGGTCAGTAGCTGTCCAAATAAAGAGAGGTCAAATAGTAAAAATTAATTAGTTGCTGTTTTTATTGGTTGTTTAATTATGCCTTGAATTACTAGTATGATATCCCCTAAATAGGATCTTAGAATGATAAAAATAGTACCCTGGGATGATTATATCAAGGTAGATAGGCATCCTTAGACCAGCTCATGTGACAATACAGCTGGGGTTCCTCTATGACAAGGGGATTTCACACCAGTGTTTAAATTCCAAAGGCCAACTGGGTTGGTAATACAGCTAGGAGTATAGTTCCCCTGGGACAGAGATGCTGTAGTAGCATTAAAATCTTTATACCAGCTGGAGTAACATGTTTGTAGCAGCTTAGGATGCTAATTTATACAGCAGTTAGTCAGTTACTCTTTATATTACAGTAGTTTTCAAACCTGTTGAGATAAACAAAAAATATCATTCCAAAAATGAATACAACTCAGTCTAAAAAAATAACAAAGAATTTATATTAAATTATAATAGATTTGGATTCAACTTAATTTTGCTTTTAGACTGAGATTTTTTGTTTATCTCAACAGGTTTGAAAACTACTGTAACACTATACCTGTTGTGGGTATAGTTGCAGCCTAAATTAGTACAGAATATAATATATTTGCATAAAATTATTTTATTTATTTGTAACTATTGTAGACTATTGATGTATATATACTTCTGGGAAGTATAATAAACAAAATAAGGGGAAGATTTAAGAAGAAAACAATACTTTATTGGATATGAATATAGAATAATATATAGTATCATGAAAAGCCACATACCGTCCAAGTATGTCATGGGGTCATGGGGATTATCCAAGTAATGTTCCTCTTAGGTCATGAGGCTTATTTAAGTTGTGTTCCGCTTAGGATCTAAATTAGGTGATCCCTTTAATAGATGGTCAACTGATAATGGTGCTACCAGTTTACTGACTGGTTGGCAAGCCATTTGGTGATCTACTCAGGGTGTTAATTCCCTGAGAGAGATTAATCAAAGATGTTGCAACATCTCTCCCTGGGATGCTGGAAGGCAGAGCCTTGGGAATTTTCTTAAGAGTGTCGGGGATACACGCTTGGTATTGATCTTGTTTGGTGTTAGGGACAGGGAGCCTGGAATTGTGTTGGGCTGTTCTTGCTTTACACAGACAGAGTTGGTTGTGGTGCATGCGCTTCAGTTCAGTTTGAGCTCCAATTCCCT
This sequence comes from Entomophthora muscae, assembly GCA_014839935.2. Lineage (NCBI taxonomy): Eukaryota > Fungi > Entomophthoromycota > Entomophthoromycetes > Entomophthorales > Entomophthoraceae > Entomophthora > Entomophthora muscae. The sequence goes on along the minus strand of QTSX02000820.1, from coordinate 222,334 downwards.
TGATTATCTAGATATTGTTGGGCTTGACTTCCATGACTATGCCTGGTCCACACAGTCCTGGGTCCAACTTATGCTGATTGTGGTTGACAACCAAAACTTTGTCTCCAACTTGGAATCTTTCCTGCTGCAGTGGGATTGCTTCTCTTTCAACTCTTTTCTTTTAAATGTCTTCTTGGTCCTTCCCAGCGCGCTGTACATCAGGATCACTGTTGTCTGGCAAATTCTTAGGTAGAGGTAAGTGTGGTCCTACAGTAGTACTGACAAGGGCAGGCTTATGTTCATAGACAAGTTTATACAGGCTTTTGCTTGTATTGCGGTTAAATCATGTTCTTCACACCATAAGTGCTGTTAGGAGCATGTCAACCCAGGCCTTTGGATTGTTAGCATATAACTTACTGAGGGCTTCTACAAGAGCGCTGTTTAGATGTTTTACTTGTCCATTTGCTTGTGGGTGATATGGGCTGGCTGTAATGTGTTTTGTTACATTTTTGGCAAGATCAATATTGGTGTTGACAGCCTTAAGGTTGGTGCCTCTGTCTGTGATTAGGAGGTCAGGTTTTACAAACTTGGCTATGATTTCTTTCCCAACAAATTGTCTCACATCATTGCCTTTATGTTCTTTTGTAGCTTGTGCTACAGGCCATCTGGTTGCATAGCAAATAGCTTTTATTATGTACTTCTTGCCCTTGTTTTTGCCAGGCATTGGTCTCACAATATCCAACAACCATACCTTGAAGGGTTGTGTGATGGATACAGGTACTGCTGACTTGGGTGGTGCTTTGGTTTGGGCGTACTTTCCACAGACTGTGCATTGCTCCAGTACCTCTCTGATATCATCTAGCATGTTGGGCCACCAGTAGCATGTCTTGAGATGTTTGTGCAAGATCCTGCTGAGGGTGTGTCCCAGGCCTTGGTGATATTTGAGGATTGTGTTAATCTCTCTGTGTTGACAGGACATAAGGTACAGTGTCACCACTAGGAAGTATTTGGTGCAGAGTGATATATAAATTTTTGAACAGATGTTTGTTCTTAAGGACTTTATCTTTGATGTCCATTGGTGTGCCAGGTGAGAACCATTCCTGGAAATTCCCCATGATTAACATGGGCTAGTTGGGGTTGCCATCAGCGCAGAGGACATGTTTGCTATATAGCCTTGACAGGGCATCTACAGTAAGCATTTCCTTGCCTGGCTTGTATTTGATTTGCATAGGGTACTGTGGGGTTCCTGGTCCCCAGTCCCCAAAGTGTGTCCTGGGTCATAGCCAGGGACCGGCTTGGAGGAGTTGTCATTCTCCAAAAGTGGTGGATGGTTAGTTAGGAGCTTATACTTGGACTGCATAAGAGCAAACTCTTCTAGTACCTTCCCAATCACCAGGTGAGCGTCTCCACCATACACTTGTACTTCAGCAGGTGCCAGCCCTTCTGTAGGCCAATACCAATCCTTTAATAGTCTAGCAAACTCTCCCCCAATAAACCCCCTTCCTCTATCTGTCATTTCAAGATGCCTAGTCATCTTTTCCCACTCCTCCTGGAAAGACTTACTAGAGGCAAACTTCCTGTACCCTAGGCAATAGGATTCCTTGCCCCCTGGGCTAGGGTAGAAAATGTGGGGCAATTGACTCATAAAGCTTATATTCTTTTATTGTGGGAAATTTGGGTAGGGGTTGTAATAGGCGTTTTATTCACGGTCAGAAGGAAGATCCCCCTAGAAACCTTCTGATATATGGCCTTGAGATAGGGAATAATGTGGGTTTATGCCAGTACTTGGAGTCTTTTAACAATCTCTTGGACTCCTTGTACTTTGTCTTTGGCTCCTGCTTCTTGGACTTGGGCTCCTGCACTTTGGTTCTGTGCTCCTGCACCTTGGTCTTGGGCTCCTGTGTTCTGATCTTGGGCTCCTGTGGTTTGTTCCAGATCTGGCTTCCTACTCTTGGTCTTTAGCTCCTTCTGTAGCTCTTGTGGCCTTTTTAATCCACTTGATCCAGTCCCTTAAGAGTCTCAGATAGCTCTTCCTTTTATAGCCCCTTGTTTCAGACCAAAAGTCTCTCTTAGAACTCTGGTCTTTCAAAGCTTAAACTATCAAGTTTTTCTCCTTCTAAAATATATTAAACTTTAAAGCTTATTCAGCCAATGAAAGCCCTGGATTTTCTGCTTCTGCTCTTCATTTTTTAGGCTTTAATTCTTAAGTTAAAGCCCTTAAACACTGATCAAATAGACTCCAGCTTGCAGCCAATCACACGCCTTGATTCAATGGTTTTGTCAAAAAGGTTTTCCTGGATGACTCACTATTGACCCTGGTTCAAACCTGAGGCTTTCTTGCTCCAGGTAAACAACTGCTCCGCGTTTCAAACGGTTTTGTCATGATTCCCGTCACGTTTTCCCGGTGAATCTCAAGCGCTTCCACATATGTTTTAGGCAAATTTTGACCCCTCAATTTTACAACGTTTCTCTGTGTTTCTCTGTGCTTTTCTCAATGTTTTGAAACTTTGAACCCGCTTGCTGCTTGCCCTCTCGCCTCTCCTAGTTGTCCTTGGAAAAATTTGCTCTTTTGCCTTCACAGTTTCTCTGTTCTATTTCTGGCCTCTTTCTAGCTCCCTTCTGACTCAATTCTCTTCTTTAAATAAATTTACAGTTCTAACAAACTATATGTTATTTTTCCTCCTCTTTCTTTTTCATTATATGATATTAAATTATTTTTTAATATAATCAGGCAGTATTTACTTATTATTTAACTGCTTCTTTTTATCTATTTTCCTCTCAAAAGACACTAAAACAGTTCTTCCAGCCTCTGTATCCAGTCTGGATAGTTCCTTCAGGTTATCTCCTGGTCCTGCACTCACATCCTCTCAGCTCTTCAGTCCTTTAACACAAAATTCTGGTCCTTTGACCATCCTGCATTATGATCTGCTTGTCCTGCATCATAATCATCTTGTACTTCAGCTTATCCTCAACCAGTTTCTCAACCAATCCTCACTAGAAACCTCCTTAGTTCCCTCTACACACTGAACCATATTGGTTCCCAAAATTCAATATGAATTAACTTCTGTCAACTAGCCTTCACTGTGATCAAACAGTCCCTCTTGCTAGTCTTCTCTGTTAATCCCGTGAACCACCTTGGTTCTTTATCTCAGTCCCCATTACTAGAACTTGTAGACCCAGGCATGAGTCTACATTGAACTGGCGTTTGACTGGGCCCTTGCAAAAGCAATCCAATTAGGCCATTCAAACATAGATCAATGTCAATGTGTTGTCTTTACTTATCCAGGTGATTAAGTCTGGGCTTTTAGTTGCAGAGTAATCAGCTCTACTTCCCAGAGGCCTGATCACACCAAGTTCTGCAGCTTGCTTCCCCAAGCAAACCGCCTTGGTGACACCTCTGAGAAAATCTATGCTCTCTGATGCTCACTTTGATTTTCCCCCAAAGCTCCCATAGGGGCATAAACGAGGACACCCTACCAGTCTGTTAGGTAGGATGCTTGCTCACAGACCTCCTGTAAGCATATTAGGGTATGTAGAGCCTTCAGAGCTCTTCCCCTCCCTGGCAGCCCGTGTTACCCGCCAGGGGTTCAAAACCTACTCCCCCCAGAAAGACAAAGTTCCCTGCTTGCTATCTCAGTCTTAACCCTTCTGCAGCCCCAGTTTCCTGAAAGGTGAAGTACTATAGCCCAAAGCAGCCAATTTCTTCTTCTGGGTGGAGGCAACATTGGCCTCTGGTAGTCCTTTGTTACCTACCAGCCAGGCCTTACTTACCCTAGTAGTCCTATATTACCTACTAGGCTCACCCTACTTACCCCAGTAGCCCTATGTTACCTACTAGCTTACAGCGTCACCAGCTAACTACACATTGTCACTCTTTAGCATATTGTCTTTATTTGAAGCCAAATTAACCTTTGCCTGCAAAAAAACACACATGTGGATCACCACAGGTACCTCTGTATGAGACTCATTCATTTGACTTGTCTTCTTGACAGGTATTGTTGTGTTTTGAAGAATATCAGCAACTTATGGTTGGGGAGTACTTTGAACGTCTGGTCCCCTTCTAGATAGCATTGTCACTTCATGAGGCAGTGTATGATGACTACCAACTCCTTGTTGTATATAGGGTATCTTTGTTTGCTGTCAGATAGCTTTCTTGATTCATATGCCACAGGGAGGAAGTCTTTTTCTGCTGTTTGGATACAGAGTACTTCTCCTATGGCGTAATAAGAAGCATTGGTTTCTAGCTCATGTATTCCCTCATAATTTGGGTATTGAAGGATAGAGGAGGTGACCATGAGTCTCTTTAGTTGTCAGAAGTGTTGGTCTCATAGCGGTTTCTAGATAAAATTGGTTGTTTTGCCCGTAATAACAGACAGGGGGCTTTTAGGGCACCCCAGTCAGGAATGAACCTTCCTACGTAGGCTATCATTCCAAGGAAGGTGCAGAGCTTGCTCTTATTTCTTGGGGCTGGCATTTTAGTTATGGTGCATATCTTGTCTGGATCTGGTTTGATTCTATATTCACTGATAATGTGACTGAAGAATAGAAGTTCTGCTGAGAAGAATTTTCACTTTGACGGTTTGGAAATCAACTGGTTCTCTTTAAGGGTGCAGAGGACTAGGTGGACGTCTTTCCAGTGTTCTTCCAGGTTGGGACTGTAAATGATGATGTTGTCCAGGTAGATAATTGCTTGTTTCTGATTTGTTCTTTAAAAACTTTGTTCATGAAGGTCACAAAGGTACTGGGAGCGTTTGTCATGCCAAAGTTGAGAACAACACATTTAAAGGATCTGTATTTAGTTCTAAATATGGTCTTTGGAATGTCTTCAGGTTTCAAACAAATTTGGTGGTAACCTGCTCTTAAACCAATTTTTGTGAAGATTTGGGATCCCACCAGGGCGTCAAAAAGGTTGTTTATTAGGGGCAGGGGATAACTATTTTTAATTGTTACCTTGTTGAGCTCTCTGTAGTTGGTGACCAGGCAGAGGCCTCTATCCTTCTTTGCCACAAAGAAGACAGCAGCACCAAAAGGTGGCTTTGATGGATGTATACTTTTTTTAGCACTTTTTCAAGGTAAGTTTTTAGGGTGTTGTCTTCATGTGCTGTATGCAGTAGACGGGTTGTGCTTTAGGTACAATTCCTTTGAGATCAATTTTGTGTTGTATGCCATGATCAGGTGGTAATATTGGTAGTGCTTCTCGTAAAACAGAGGGGAATTTGCTCACTAGCTGGTCTCAGATGTGGTCCTCTTCACATCAAGTCTCCATATTTTTAAAGTGGATAACCTTGTACATGCAGGTGCTCCAATTAATTTTGCTAGGGTTGTACCCTCTTCTGTTTCTGAGATTTTCACAAATACATGGTCCCTCATAAGGTATCAAGATGAGTTGGGTAAACATGGTGATACACTTCTCCTTGTTATACAGTGAGGGTAGTACTATCCCTGCCAATGTGAGGTTTGGATTTCTCCTCCAGTCCAGGCCAGGTATAACATCATACTTGGGATTGGTATGATTGGGCCACTGAGTGTGGTTTGCATGTCTCTAATTTGGGTGCGGAAAGGTTTTGCCTCTTGGGTGACTGGTGAGCTTCTGTTATCTGCCATGATGATTCTTCTGATACTGATTCAGGTGGTAGGTAGTTTCATGAGGTCATCAAATTTCTTGTCAACGAGAGATTGATCTGCTCCAGTGTTAAATATTGTGGTGCCCTGATATCTGCAAAAACAGAAAGGGTAAGTGAGGAGTTTATTTCCAGTTTAGGCAGCAAAAAATAGAGGGTTGCTTGAGGGTACTTGGATCATGGTAATTGAATCCACATCCTGGTCCCTGTAAGAGTCTTGTAGGTTGGGGGAAGGCAGCTCGCCTAAGCACTCCCCTGAGCTTTTACCTCTTTGTTGTTACCTTTGGTGCTTGCCTGGTTGGGTTGTGCAGTGTGATTCCCAGTTCAAGGATGTGTATTGTTGGTTTGGTTGTTCTGCTTATTGGACCAAGGATCCTTTTTGGCTGTAGGACTCTCCTTGCACTTGTTGATTGCATGTAGATTGTCAGATTTTTGAGCTGCGCTTTCCCCCTCCAAGAACACATCTTCAAGGTTCTTGCATCAGATCATGTCAAACTAACGTCTAATGTGCGCAAGGAGGCCATTGTAGAAGTCCAAATGTGACCCAGGTTCATCAAAGTTATGGTGTTGGGCGCGCGGTCATGTAGGTCTTCATATTCAGCAATATACTCCTTAATTGTTCCTGTCATCTTGAAGGTTCAGAGTTCTGTCATAATCACCACATTGGAATCCTTCATGGAGAACTTTTGAGGAATGCAGCTTTTAATACCTCCCAGTTTTCCTTCTTGTTGGGGTGCTGAGTTAGCCACTTGCTTACAAAACATGATGCAGTTCTGGTGATGCAAAGGGCAATATCACTAACCCAGAGTCTTTGGGGGTAGTCCACTTGCTCAAACTTGTTCTGTGTACTGTTGATCCAGAGAGAGGCGTTTTCCTGGTGCAGTCCTGCAAAATTGCCAATTTCAGCTGTACATAGGAACTGGAATACAATATTAGGTATTTCAGGTTGTGTAGGTGCTGTTGTGGTTGGCGCTGAGGGTAACAGTCTGTGGGCTTTGAGAGCATTGTACTGTTCAATAGGTACAAGGATGTTGTTGTAGATAACAAGGCCTGTGGGAACGTCTTGTACTTCTCTGCAATCTCTCCAGCTGTTAGGGAGTACCATTGCTTGGGTCCTTTTCTTAGGAGGAATTTTTCCTTTGAGTTGGGTAGGTATGAATAACCTACCTGTGCTACCACTGTCAAGTTTATACTTCTGGGAAGTATAATAAACAAAATAGGGGGAAGATTTAAGAAGAGAGCAATACTTTATTGGATATGAATATATAATAAAAATAAGTATCATGACAAGCCACATACTGTCCATGTACGTCATGGGGGTCATGAGGCTTATCTGAGTAATGTTCCTCTTAGGGCATGAGGCTTATTCAAGTTTTTTTCTGCTTAGGATATGGATTAGGTGATCCCCATAATAGATAGTCAACTGATAATGGTGCCACCAGTTTAATGGGCAACAGCGCCCATGTTGACACTTTGTTGACATGGTCACTGTTGACTCAAAACTCTAAATCTCCTATGTTTTTTGCTAGTTGAGCTAGCTTAATTCTTTTTTTAAAAGCGTTCAGGGGTGCAAATACAGAAAATACGGCAAAAGTTGGCCATCTTGACACAATTCAATATTAAGCTTAATAAAAAACTCAATTTAACCAGATTTTTCCTTTACTTTTACTAATAAAAATTTGCTATTTTTTATTCATTTTCACAACGTAAAAGTGTCAATGTTGACACTTTTTAAGCATAACTTATTTTTAATAGCAAAACTAAAACATCTACAGTAAAAAAAGTGTACATTTAAAAATATTTTTTATTAAATTAATATATAGAAAAAGACATTACACATACAGTTGATTGTTGAAATGTTCATGCTATAAATATATTTGTAGCACTTATTACGGCTTTAATATATTAAGTGGATTGGTGGCTAACGGCAATCCAATAATTTAAGCATGAGTTACTATGTAAGTTATTATATAATTATTTATTAAAAATAATTTTTGACACTCATAAATGTTGCTTATTTGCTTGTGATCATCTGCAAAGGTGAGTTAAGCAAATTAGAGTGGCACAATTAAGCCTAGATTAATATGTCACCTCATATAAAGAATGTTGTAAGTGACATTGTTGACACTTTACCCCATTTCAATACTGAATACAACATTTTTCACAACTTCACATATACACAATGGTAAAATATCATATTACCACTACCCAAATATTATTTTTAATAAAAGAATAAAGAACTTTGATACTTTTTTTACTTATTTTTATATTTTTTTATTTTTATATGTGAACAAAAATACACAGAAAATGGTTAATTTTTGCTAGCCCGTGTAAATTTAATTAAGCGTACTATAAAAAAACATAGTAAATTTTTTAAAAAATACCAACAGTGACAATGTCGTCAAAAATAATGTCTCCAATTTTTGTAATCAGCAGTGAGAATTCAGCCTTTTTACTAATTGTCACTCATAATGTTGACGCTTTTCAGTTCTCACATATAAAACTTTATGTTTTACATAAAAAAAACTTCTCATTTTTGATATGTTGTATTTTTGACTTTTCTCTTTCATATTTTCTAATTTTTAAAATAAAATATATATTCAAATATAATACTTTCACATAAATATCTTGGCTTTTAATTTTTTATTTAAAACTATAATAAATTAAAAACTATACAAGTATTTTTTAACTTTTAAATGCCAATAAAAACTGTCTAAGATTTACTTTTTATACATTATGCTTTTTGGGTTTTTTCATAAATTGCTTTATTTTAACCCCTTTTACTTATTATTTTAGGACAAAAACACTTCTAAACAGCCCAAAGGAACCAAGCGTCCTTCAAAGCCAACCAAACCCACCAAAAAGAAGCCTGTCTCATCAAAGAAGACCACTCCAAAACCATCCCCAAAGCCCTCCCCTGAGCCTTCTCCTGAGAAGAGCCCTGCTCACTCCACTGGGGGAGAGGAATCTGATGCTTCCCTTAAAGACTGTTGTATTCCTTGGTAGAGTTGTAGTTGTTTCTGCTTAACTCAAATACAATGCTTCTAATACTAAAGATTAGGTCAAGATAAATATCAAGCCTAATGTGTATAATAAATATGAAGTATGTAATAATCAATTCTTTATTTCAATAACCAAGAAGGGAGTTTTATAGTAGAAGGAAATTAGACAAGAGGCACAGAATGTCAGGATCCTCTGATCATTAATTAATAGGAACTCAGGATGCAACTTAGTTGATCACTTGACCTTGTTATCATCCAGGCCAATAGTCCTATAGTTTCATTGTTCACCAAGCTTAATGGATCAAATGCGTGAGTACAGTGATGGCTAGTTTATAACCAATCACTTCACAACAGACCACAGTTTCTACAACTTGGCTTCTGACAAGGAGCCAACCAAGAAGAGCCAACAAGGCAAAAAGACCTAACCCAAGGATAAGTCTCTTGCACATGAGGAGATCCACAATAAGCCCCCTTCTGCTTCCCCCCCACCATCAAACTCCCCCCTTCAAGCTCATCTGGGGATGATTCAAAGCCCCGCCCCAATTACTTCCCTGGCTTCCACCATGCTCCTGCTGGCCCCTGGGACCCTCTGTTGGCCCACAACATCTGCAACATTGACAGCAAATTTAAGGTTCCCTCTTTCTTGCCCAAATACTTCCCAATCATGAGCGTAAAGGGTGGGCTGGCCATGGTGGCCAATGGTTATATTTTCTCTTGCAACAACACCAACTAGGGCTTCAAGAGCCACCATTACACCTGCAAGGACCTCTCCTGCCCAGTGCAGCTCAACACTGAGCGCTGGGACTTGGTCCAAACCATCAAGGACAAGCATACCTGCATCATGCCAAATACCACCATAGCCCGCCTCATCAAGTGGTATCTGGTGCAGGTGATGCCCACCTCCAAAGACCTTTCTGCCACCCAGCTGGCTGTGCTTGCTTGAAAGTACCTCTCCACAACCAACTTGAAGAGGGTGGCAACCCACAATCAGTTGGTCAAGTTTGTAAGTGATAGGCATCAAGCCTCAAATCCCCTGGTCAAGAGCGCCACTAAAATTAAAGACCTGGTTCTCTCTGATGCCCTCAAGAAAGCTGAGAATAGAGAGATATTCCTGCTCCATGACAATGGACAGGAAGTGGAGGGTAGGATTATATCCTATGCCACAACCCAAAAACTGGAGCAGCTCAATACTGCTACCACCTGGCTGTGTGGTGGCACATTTGTTACTTGCCCCTCTCTCTTTAAGCAGCTTTGGGTCCTGCATGGGCAGTTTAATGACCAGGTTATCCCTCTTGTGTTTTTTCTCCTTCCTGGTGCCAAGACTGAAGTCTACATCAGAGCCTTTGAGGCCACTTTCAATGGAGAAGTCCAGGGCTGCTTCTTCCATTTTAGGCAGGCCCTCATCAAGAATCTCAAGAGTGAGAAGGACCTTTTCAAGAATTATCTTAACAGTGGTAAGGGGAAGTGCCGCTTTGACTTGACTCAGTTTGCTGCCCTGGCTTTTATGCGCCCAGAGCATACTGGGATTGGCTTTGAGGCCCTCCTGGAGGACGCTTACATCAAGGAGCACCCACCATCTTCAAAGGTTACTCGGATTACTTTGAGCAGCAATGGTTAGGCAAGAAGGTGACTGTCTGGAGAGGTAAGAGCAGGGCCACTGCCCCTTGGAACTGTCAAGGTGCCTGCCTCAAGGGGGAGATGAAGACCACCTCTAGCCTTGAGGTGTGGCACAAGCACCATGTGATGAAGTTTGGTGATAACTCCAAGTTCAATAAGTTCTTTGCCAAGCTTCAGGAGGAGCAGACCAGAGTTACGTCTGCAAGTTCTGCAACCTGGCCAACCAGGTGGCCCCCAAGAAGAAGAAGTCCAAGGAGCAAAACTACCAGGAGGACGTTCAGAAGGTGGTAAAGAAAAAGAAGAAGGTGGTGATTAAGAAGTACCTTGAGGACGTTGCCACTGCTCTTGCTGGTGGCTTTAATTAGCTTAATAAACCTTGCTTTGCCTGTATATTTTTTACTTTAAACTTTTAATTTTTAATTTATTTATAGTGTACTAATCTTTTTATGTATAAATGGTTTGTTTCAGATACAGTTTCAATGTGGTTTAGTAAGAAATATCTTATATTTTGTTAATTTATCTTTAAGCTATGAGATATTTTCAGTTATGCTTATATAAAGTATAATACTTTTAATTTGAATTTTTTATATTTTGTATTTATTATTATATATGAAATATCTTTATTTCTGGTTTATTGGAATTTTACTTTTTATGGGAATAAAAAATAATTTATGATAAAGAGTGTATTTTACATAGTAAACTGAAAATAGTTGCTTATACCTCTTTATTCTTATTATTCATGGTAATTTTTATTGCAGTTTTGAATACTCTGGGGTTATTTTGGTATATTAAAGTATTTTAAAATATTTTTTATACTAAAAATGTTCAGAGTAAAGTGTTTTGTTAATTAAAAAAGTGTTGACATCCAGGAAACAACATTAAGTAAAACCGGGTCATCACTTTACTATAGTGTTGACATTAAAAGTGTCAACATGGCCACTGTCAACATTATTATTGTTGAAATGGCTGCTGTTGCCATTTACTGGCTGGTTGGTAAACCATCTGGTGAGCCATTTGGTGATCTACTTGAGATGTTAATTCCCCAAGAGGGAGTAATCAAGGATGTTGCGACACTACATAGAGGGAGAAGATGGTTGGTGTTTGGCTGGAAAAGGAAATATGATCAGCTATTATTTGGATAGATAGTTTGGTATAGGAATTAAAGGGAAATATAACAACCAGTTTCATCCAGCTTTCTATTTAAAGGAATTGGTGCAAACTAGCCACTGTGTGGAATCAAACCTTGAACTTCCTTTGTTGGATTGTATGCTTAATCAACTAAGCTATCACTTATCCATTTAGAAACTTGATCTAGTTAACAATTGAAGAGGGAATCAAAGCGCAACTGAATAATTATACAATTGTTATATTACTTAATCCCTTATGGGTGACCTATTGTCTTATACATCTAGGGGCTGCACTATGGGATGTGAATACAGCTGGGTTAATCTTTCTAAAAAGGGGCTGTAATTTTCTCTGTCTATGTATTGTGGGTGATTTTAGGGGAGAGCTCAACTACTAATGTTCAAAAATAAGGGGCCTAGAACAATTATCAGGGTGGCCTTTTTAGAGAAAGATTTGACAAACTTAATAAATTATAGTAGTAACTAGAAAGCAGAATTAGTTACTATGAAAATACCCAAGCTAACCACTTGGGGAGAAAAGAGAAAGTGTAGCACTAAAAGATTGCTTGCCTATGAATACCCTTGATAGAAGACACTCATGATGGTTATACAAATATAAAGACCTTTGAAGAAATAACTAATTATGGCTATTAGAGGAGAGAAGAGAAAGTCTAGGTAGAAGCCACAGATAGTAGAAAACAAAAAAACAGAAAGTCTTAGTGGAAGTCACTAATAAGAGTTCAAAGAAAGAGTTTCAAAAAAGATTAGATACAGAGATTGAAGAAAAAGATAAAAGGAGTAAAAGAAAATTTTATTAAAATTAGAAGATATTAAAGAATTGAAAAGATTAAAAATAAAAAGATTACAGGAAGAAAGATTTCAAATTAAATGAGCTTCTGAGATAAAAATGAAGAGAAGCGCCCTGAAAATATATATAGAAATGTTGAAGGAAGCTTAAATCATTTCTCCAAAGCAGTTAAGTGAGAGAAGAAGAAAAAAGTATATGAAAAATATCTGCCAGATTCTACCAGGAGATAAAAAATTAGGGAGAAATGTTAAAAAATTTACAGAACAACAAGTTTTCTAGTAAAACATAGAAAAAATGAGCCACTTTTACACAGAAATGTTGAAGAAGAACAGAGAGAATGTTTTAAATGCTAGACGCAAATTTTCAGCACTTTGCTGTGAATTGCTGATTTTCTATTAGAGGAAGTAGCAAACCTGTGAAGTAAAGGCAAAGCGCTTGGAACATTTCAGAAGCAGATCAGAGATATGATTAATTTGAGCTTCAGGCCATATATTACTAATGTTTTTTAATTGATAGAATATTTTAACAGATTAACTAATATATTAAAAAAGATCATCAGAACCTCTTGGGATTATTATGGTAATTTTTGAATATTATTTTTATTATAGAAAAAGACATCATGATATTTTAAGCATCTAAGAGAACCAGCCTTAAAGAGAACTAGTCTAAGACAAGGGGCTATATAAGAAAACTATGAGCCAGAGTTTATAGAGAGAAAAGTCAGAAAGCTAGCAGAAGAACTTAAGTTTAAAAAATATTGAGTTTTAAACATAGCAGAGACTTAACTGAGGAGCATTTTAGAAGCAAGTAGCAGAGAAGAAGAGAATCAAGAGGTTACAGAAGACATTCTCTAAGGAGCATTATGTTAGATAGGGGGCTAAGCTGAGTAAGTTAGGCTCCCATCTTGGAGTATCAAGCCATCAGGATGACACTCAGTGAACCACTGGGATGACTGCTTGTAGGGGGACCAGATGTACAAGGAAGAAGAGAGGATGAGAAAGAAAGCATTCAACCCCATGACCAGAGACCAACCAAACTGACAGCTCAGAAGGAGCAAGAGCCTTGGGGGAAGGAGAGACCTTGGGCTTTGGGGAAAGAGCTGGAGTCTCCAGGTAGACCAAAGATGGGTCAGGTGTGGGTTCTGAATATGTAATGGGAACAAAAGAGTCTTTCCCATTGGAAACAGGGCTCTCTACCAAGAGCTTGCTAGTAATGAAGAACCCATGGGCCTGGATGGGGAGATCATCCAAGGCATACAACATCCAATGTGGATCATGCTTCAGAGTAGTGACAGGGGACAACAAAATTCTTTTCATAGAATTGGGCAAGTAGACCAGAGAGGGAACAGGGCAAGCAAGATAGTCAAAACCAAGTATTTGGATAGAGAGGCGCACATAGTTAGAATCTCCTCAAAATTCTGAGTTTTGGGGATCTAGTGGCAGTAGTTAAACAAGTAAAACTTTGTGGGGAGCAGCCTGAAAAATAAGGAAAAATTCCAGATTCTGGTAGCCTGGAGATTATTAAACTTATTGGTATGGAAGGAGGATCAAAAGAAGGTAATTTTAAACATGGAGTGGTTAAAGTAAACTTATTTTAATAATAGTATATATGAAACATTTATTAAAATCAAAATAAAACTTGAACTTAACCCCCAAAACAGATAAATTAATAAAAATTCACTAATATTAACTATAGGAACCAGGAAGGCACCAGTAAAGACAACATGATAGTTGGGGGAGGATAAGTTTTCTTAAAAAAATTAAAGAAGAAGCAAGTCTTGTGAAAGCCCTCAAAGATTCTAAAAACCTCAAAACCAAACTTAAACTGTTCAATAAAGAATCAGCAATCAAGAGTCCTGGAGGGCCCTGATTGAAACTTAAGGGATACATTCAAGGATTGGGAACACAAATTGGGGCACAAGAGTGGAAGTTGCATCTGATTAGACCATAGATAAAATCTTTGGGGGTTTCTCAGGTGGTTGAATGCTTTAAAGATAATTTTTAATCTGGTAGCTTATTGGTTGTGGACTTCAGATTGGTTATTCCAGATAATTTCCAAGATTTAGGGCCAGGTGGGAGTGCCAATGTTGCAACCAATGATTTGTTGATCTGATAAATTTTAAGTAGGAACAGGCCAAAGCTAGAAAGAAGTCCAGTTTGATCAGGATTTTCTCAGGGGTTGGGAAATATGGGGTCAAGGGGACCCTGGGAGGTAGGGAAGGATATGTCATGATAAATATCTTGTCAATGGTGTGTGCCAAATCCTCTAAGGCATTATGAGACATGGCAGTATTTTGGTGTAATTTTTTGTTCAGCAAGAAAAAATGACTTGATCCAGTGCCAAAGGGAGGAGTAATTTTACATAGCAGGTGTACAGGACTACAAGAAGTAGTATTCCATGAGGGTTTTAAGGTTATATTCCTTCTAATTAAATCAGTTGCTCTTAATTCCTACTTGTTTATAAGATATCCTAAGAAATGGGTTTATTCCTCCAAAGTTATTATCCAACAGTGGGACAAAATCTATACAGACAGCATTGTAGAAAGTTTTACAGGAGCCATACAGCTGGTGGAGAGTAGAAAAGTCTAGTAAGTGGTGTGAGGTTGACATTAAAGGGCCGTGAATTCCTGGTCAGTGGCTTTACTACACTATTTCATGACTTATATACACCAAAATCAATAAGCACTCAGGAAGATGTAATGACACATGGTTTTGATGATAGATGTTGGTTGGAAAAGTCCTTAAGGTATTTGAAGGTTTTCAAGATTATTAAAAAATACTATCCTCAGAATTTAATCACTTGCATAATGACACCCCAACCCAGTCAATGCCTGACTTTGATCTAGAATATGTTTAGGTGTCTTATGAAAAGCAGTAGGAGTGCCACAAATACACTCAAGGATGATTATGGAGGTGTAGAATTCAATGTGAAAGAAGCTGAAAAGATCAAGTTTATAACCACAATTAAATTGTGGCTGACTCTACCAATGATAGGCCCAGAAAGACTGAACTGGATTTTTTTATTCTGGATGAGAATTGGATAACTTTTTAAACTATGGTCATTCTTCTGAATTTGGCCACTTGTATAGCCTTGAATTAGTTTGTGATACATTCAAATTGTTGACTTCATGCAAATTCCTGGTTCACTATGGTGTGGTCTTCTCTAGTATTTACAAGAGATCATGATTATTTTAAAAGAAGCAAAATAGATAAGCAAAACATGTGATTCTATTTTGGGTCTAATTGGACAAGAGGACTGGGTCATCAGAATTTACTTGGAAGAATTCTTGGGTATCCAACTTGTTTACCTAATAATTGAATGTGTTTTTGGTCAGTAGTGATTGAGAGTGAGAGCCAAGTGGGGTTAAAAGGTCTCTTGTGTCTATAAACCCAAACTTTCCTTGTTGCTTCTATCTGTGCCAATTAGATTTTCCATAATAAGGGCTTTTGCTGTTGATCTCCAGCTAGCAGAATCCTATGTGGCTATGGGTGCTTCTGGGTACTACACAGGGACACAAATAGTTTTCACTTATCTTGCAGAATCCCATGATGGCCAGGTTGTTTGCTTTTACAATAACCTTATATCATTTGTTAATGGAGGTGAATCTGCCCACAGGTACTCACTTAAAAGTATGGGGCTTTAACTTGATGACAAGGGTGAGGAGCATTGTGTTCCCTTTAGGGATGGCTTCAGGTGAGGCAATGAAGGCTTGCTGCCAAGAAATGAGTATAATAATTACATTTCCTGTATCCTTGATGTATAAAAAGGGGTACCCATTATACTGGATGAAATAATATCACTGCATCAAGATTTGATAGCATCCTTGAAAGTGATCCACATCACTTCTTCTTTGTAGCCCGTCCAGGTGGTAAACCAGGATGCAAAAGTACCCACCAAGCATCTAGAGGCAGTGGAAAGCCATATAGATTATGGAACTTGATCCATGTGAAGGCAGGTTTCTATAGAGTTTATCTAGCTAAAAATTTCAGTGTTCTTATCATGAATGATAATTTCCCCCTAATATTAATAAAAACACTAGACATAAATTAATTATGGGCTAGCAATCCTGAAGGTTGCTATCCCAGAAGCTCAGTTGCCTAGCTGTTTATAGTTTTTGTTGCTATAATCTAAAGTAAGGATTTGGTTTCACCATTTCTAAAAAACATAATTTTTGCCCCAAATAAGGCAAATCTTAGGAGTTCTGATAAGAGTGGAGTTGAACTTAGAACAGCCTGGGGATCCATGGCTTATAAAAGTGTAGGGCAACAGCACCTATGTCAATAGTGGTCATGTCAATACTATAGTAAAGTGCAAATTCATTTTTAATAATGTTGTTTTCTGGATGTTGACACTTTTTAAATTAATGTAACACTTTACCTTGAACATTTTCAATATAAAAAATAACTAAAACTAATATATTATACTAATGACCTCAGAAAGTTTTAAAATGCAATAAAGAATATATTATACCTGATAAAAATAAGGAGATGTCAGAACTTTTGGTTCTGCTATCAGACCTGGCGGTCTGGTTCTAATTTTCTTTATTAAGTAATTGGGTTATCTTAGTCATTATGTTGATAGAATGATTGTATGACAACAAGCGTTACTGCAACATCTGTGGATTCCTTGGCAAGGCAACAGCTAGCAATGTCCAAGGGAGGCAACTAACAAGCAGCTTTCTAAGCTGGCAGCATGCTAAGGTCTTCAATAACTGACTAAGATCTTTGAACTTGGATTTCTTCTTCTACTGTGAAAACGTTCTACAGTAGGATCTTCTTATTTTTTCTGCTTTTCATTAGTCCAATGGAAGGGCTTTTATAGAGCTTGCGCCCTCTTGCCAGGATAATATCATCTGGAGCTTATAACTCTTTTTTGGTCAGTCTTTCCATCCCCAGACCACCAGTATCAACCCCCAGAGTCAGGCATCCATGCAATGACATGGGATTCAATATCATAGTACACTGCACTGGGTACTTGTTGCCACAGAGTTATGCATAATCCATTGGCATGCTGATGGTGGTGGCACTAATTAATGGCTCTATGTTTAGCCCATAGTTTTTCATTCCTAAGCAACCTTTCTAGCAGGAATTTGCAGTGGCACCAGCAAGTTGCCAGTGCAAATTAATAACAACCCTTTCAGATTCTCAGAGAAACCCATGATTACTAACCTGGCAGTTTGCTAGAGTATTCCAGAATAACTCTAGCCAATTGGGAATCAGTAATAATTGAAGGTCTATGATATTCCTGGTTGTTCTTGCAATAATGACATGAATCTACTTTTTGAAGGCTTCTTAGATCAATTAAGATTGCTAGTAATTTATTGGAAGCTTATACAATTAATGGCTTGGCAGGTCATTAATATTATCAATGTAGAAAAAAGTTAATATAAATTCTTGGCAGGAGATATAAGTAATTATTTCTTGGCTCACTATGTAGTTTACACTCTTTGCTATAAAAATATTTTTATTCCCATAAAAATTAAAATTCCAATGAACCAAAAATTAAATTTTTTAATAAATTTTACTTCTAAAAAACATAAGAAAATTCCGGATTTAATTTATTATACTTTTTATAAACACAACTAAAAATATCTCATTTGTCACAGATGAATTAGCAAAATATAAGGTATTTCTTATACCACCACCTTGAAACTATACCTTAAACTTGCCATTTATACCTAAAAAAATCATTTATATCCAAAAAAGAAACATAAAAATTTAAAAGTTAAAAGTATCCAGGAAAAGCAAAGCAAGGTTTAGTGGGCTAATTAAAGCCACCAGCAAGAACAGTTGCCACGTTCTCAAGGTATTTTTTATCTCTGCCACCTTGTACTTCTTTTTACCACCTTCTGGACATCTTCCTGGTAGTCCTGGTCCTTGGACTTCCTCTTTTTGGGAGTCATCTGGTTAGCCAAGTTGCAGAACTTGCAGACGTTTCTGGTCTGCTCCTCCTGAAGCTTGGCAAAGAACTTATTGAACTTGGAGTTACTCCCAAACTTCATCACATGGTGCTTTTGCCACACCTCAAGGCTAGAGGTGGTCTTCATCTCCCCCTTGAGGCAGGCACCTTGAAAGTTCCAAGGGGCAGTGGCCCTGCTCTTACCTCTCCAGACAGTCACCTTCTTGCCTAACCATTGCTGCTCAAAGTAATCCGAGTAACCTTTGAAGATGGTGGGTGCTCCTTGATGTAAGCGTCCTCCAGGAGGGCCTCAAAGCCAATCCCAGTATGCTCTGGGCGCATAAAAGCCAGGGCAGCAAACTGAGTCAAGGCAAAGCGGCACTTCCCCTTACCACTGTTAAGATAATTCTTGAAAAGGTCCTTCTCACTCTTGAGATTCTTGATGAGGGCCTGCCTAAATGGAAGAAGCAGCCCTGGACTTCTCCATTGAAGGTTGCCTCAAAGGCTCTGAACTGAGCTTGCTCTATGTCCATTATGATAACCTTTGGCCCAAGTGAGCGCGCATGAGCTAGCTGCTCAGCGGCTATGGTGGACTCATCCTTCTCAGTAGAGGAGGGATTTGCCCTTGTGGCGTGAGTGGGAGGGGGGAGCTGGTTGGTGAGAAGGGATATTAAAGAATCCTGGACAATCTTGAATGCTCTGGTGTAGACTTCTGCCTTAGCACCAGGAAGAAGGAAGAACACAAGGGGGGATAACCTGGTCATTGAACTGCCCATGCAGGACCCAAAGCTTCTTAAAGAGAGGGGAGCAAGTATCAAATGTGCCGTTGCACAGCCAGGTGGTAGCAGTGTTCAGCTGCTCCAAGTTTTGGGTTGTGGCGTAGGCTACAATCCTATCCTCTACTTCCTGCTCATTGTCATGGAGCAGGAACATCTCTCCATCCTCTGTCTTCTTGAGGACATCTGTGAGGACCAGGTCCTTGATGTTGGTGGCACTCTTGGCCAGGGGGTTTGAGGCTTGACGCCTATCACTTACAAACTTGACCAACTGGGTGTGAGTAGGGACCCTCTTTGGAATGATAGGAGAGAGGTACTTGCATGCATGCAAGCACAGCCAGCTAGGTAAGGGGAAAGTTCTTTGAGGTGGGCATAATCTGCACCAGATACAGCTTCAGGAGTTAAGAGATGGTGGTATTGGACATGATACAAGCGCACTTGATCCTGATAATTTGTACCTTGTCCCAGTGCTCAGTGTTGAGTCACACTGGGAAAGAGCAGTCCTCACAGGTATAGTGGCGGCTCTTGAAGCCCCGGTTGGCATTGTTGCAGGAGTAAATGTAACTGTTGACCACCATGGCCAGCCCACCCTTCCCACTCATTATGGATAAGTACTTGGGCAAGGGGGAAGGAATCTTGAGATTCCAATCAACATTGCAAATTTTTTGGGTCAAAAGAGGGTCCCAAGAACCAGCAGAAGCATGGCAGAAGCCAGGGAAGTAGTTGGGGCGCAGCTTGGAGTCATCCCCAGATGAACTGGAACAGGAAGAGCTTGGTGGGGGAGAAGAGGGGGCTTGAAGTGGTGCTCCTAATGTGTGGAAGACTTATTTTTGGGAGTGGACTTTTTGGCCTGTTGCTTTTTGGTAGGTCCTCATCTGAAGCCAAGTTATAGAAACTGTGGTTTATAAGGAAACCATCAGATTTCTCTCCCCCAGTGAAGTGAGCTGAGCTCTGCTCAGTGGAGGGCTTTGGGGAAGGCTTTGGAGAGGGCTTAGGGGTAGACTTCTTTGAGGATGATTTCTTCTGCTTGGGGGTCTTGGGAGCCTTGATGGGATGCTTGGTGCCTTTGGGATGTTTGTGAGTGTTTTTGCCCTATAAATAATATGTAAAAGGGCTTAAAATAAAGTAATACATTCTAAAAAATAAAACAAAATAACTATAAAACATAAAAACATAATTTATAAAATTAAACTTTATTTGACTTTTTGTCATTAATGACATTTCAACACTTGTATTGAACCCCCAAGAGTTGAACCCCAGTCCTCTGAAGGCGGGTCAGGTCCCACAAGACAGCCCAGGATCCGCTGATCTGTTAAGTCACAGACTCAAATTGTTAAGTTACCCGCAACCTGCCGGCTTAATAATGAGAATTCCCTGAATGTTTGCCAGATTGCCGCCAAACCAGTGCCACTGGAGACTCATACCTATGCAGGAGACGTGGCCTGCCTAAAGGAGGTTAGGAAAAGACCTACTAATAGCCTTGCCAACAAGTACCAGCTGTTTCCAGTCTCTAGTTCAGAAAGATTATTGCAATTGGCCAGCTCAGGTGACATGGTGAACAATAGCAGCAAAACAAAGCATTGTCACTTCTGTTTGCCAGAGCGTAACCAACCAGGACCTGCTGATCTCAAGACCCTAAGCCAATATACATGCCCTAATGGCAAACTGCCCATGGACCTGAAGCCCGCAAAAAGCAAAGAAGCAAAATCACATGATATAAGAACTCTGGCAGTGTTATGATGACCACATTGTCATTTTCAATAATTAAAAAGTTTTATGAACCTTTGGTTCAAACAAATCTTACCTTATCTAGTCTTAGTGATCTTCCATCTTAACTCTGGCCCAGTAGACTTTCAGGCAACTGCCCCTTCCAGAGACCAACCTGCTGACCCGCCCCAGGCACTATACTGTCCCCTGGGAGCCCCCTTTGGACCTGTGCATTTTACTGAATACCCTCCAAACCCTGCCTACGCTGAGTTCAACTTGGAAAACATACTCCTTGCCAACCCTCTGGAAAGAACTAGAGAAACCAAAACAATAGATTGACAAGGAAAGTGGTACATTATGCTACCCAGATTGTTTAAAGACAAGTACAATTACCTACCTGCCTACTTTGCCCCCATGACTCTACTCTTAACCCCAAGGCCAGACCGCCCAATGGAACCTACTGCCGCAGCAGAGACCACCTCTACCCAACTGTTTGGAGTACGCTATATCACTTTGAAAGGATTAGTGGATTCCATGGTCCCTAGCTCTGGACCCTGGTCCTTACTTGAGCAATATGTATCTTATATAATCAAGTAAGCACCAATTTTATGGTGAGCTTTACCCGCCAGCTTGGCCTTACCTCATCCCAAGCTGCCCAATGCCTCTACCTATGCCTGGCTTCCGGACACTTTTATTGAAATATAAGAATATAAAATACTTTAAAAGTTTTTATTTTATTAGAGTTTTAAATAACAAGTTAAAAGTTAAGAGCAATATACAAAAGTATTAATTTAAGAGAATTATTTTTTCAAAACCAAAAAATATGAAAGAGAAAAGTTAAAAATACAACTTGTTAAAATTTTAGATGTTTTATTATGTAAAACATAAAGTGTCAACATTAAAAATGACAATTAGCAAAAATATGCTGAATTCACGCTATCAATTAGAAAAAATGTAGACATTATTAGAGACAACATTGGCACTTACAACATTTTCTCAAAAATTTA
Organism: Entomophthora muscae; assembly: GCA_014839935.2. NCBI lineage: Eukaryota > Fungi > Entomophthoromycota > Entomophthoromycetes > Entomophthorales > Entomophthoraceae > Entomophthora > Entomophthora muscae. The sequence goes on along the minus strand of QTSX02000820.1, from coordinate 200,795 downwards.
ATATATTTTTATGGTATGCTTAATTAAATTTAAGTGAACCAGCAAATATTAAATGTTTTCTGTGTGTTTTTGCTTACATAATAAAATTTAAAAAAAACATATAAAAATAAGTTATAATACCATCAAAGTTCTTTATTTATTAATTAAAAATATTGTTTTGGGGGTAGAAATGTGATATTTTACCATTATATGTATGTAACCTTTTTAAGAAGTTGTTGTTAGATATGAAAAGAGTAAAGTGTCAACTTCACCACTGACAACATCCTCAGTGGAAGTATCATAGTAATTTAGGCTTATGTGTGCTACTTATATTCTCTTAAATCCATCCTGGCAGATGATTATAAGCAAATAGTCAACATTTCCAATTGTTGACATTATTGTTGGTAATAAATTTTATAGTTAATTAAACAGTAAATCCAGCTTGAATTATGGGATTGCTGTTAGCCACCAATACATTTAATATATTAAAGATGGAATAAGTGCCACAGATAAATTTATAAGATGAACCTTTTAATAATCTGCTATATGTGTAATACCTTTTTCAATATATTAATTTATTAAAAAAATTCAAGTGTACACTTACATTTTTTATCTTGTAGATGATTCATTTTTATTATTAAAAATAAGTTGGGTTTAAAAAGTTTCAATATTGACACTTTTATGTTGTGACAACAAATTGATAAAAAATATTTTTTATTAGTAAATGTAAAAGGAAAATAGGGTTAAACCAAGATTTTGATTAAGCCTCATATTAAACTGTGACAAAATGGCCACAATTTTGATGTGTTTTCTGGCTTTGCACTCCTGTGCGCTTTTAAAACAGGAATTATGCTAGTGCAATTAGCAAAAAAGCATAGTATTTTTAAGATTTTGAGTCAACAGTGGCCATATCAACAAAGTGTTGATATGGCCACTGTTGACATGGACGCTGTCAACATGGGAGCTGTTGCCCAATGTAGTGGCCTGCACTAGGACAAATGGAGGACTATCCAAATATATATGTGATTCATAATAAGAAAATAAATACTAATAATGATTCAAACTTGAAAGGGCCCAGTCAGGCCACCTGCTTAAATAGTATAATAATTCTTAAAGTATCTGTGAAAACTAGTGAAGATTTATCTTGTGAATAAATATCTGGTTCACACATCACCCTGAAGATACAGTGCTCTTTCTCTGGAGCCTGAAACCCCAGAGGGCCAGGGCCCCAAGAGTTTGTTCCTGAAAAAGAAGACATGAATCCCCTGACGTGAAATAATTGGTATCATTATTTTGAAATAAAGAGTGAATACACCTTTGGTTTTCTAAGTATTACCCTATTCTGTTCTGAAATTCTACCATCTAATCACCACCCTTTTAAGTCCAGCCACTCCTCTAGATAGTACAGACGTTCAACCAGAGGACCCTTGGCCCAACTATTTTAGATTAAATGGCTTTCCTTAGGAGCCAGTGTACTTTACGCAGTATCTCCCCAACCCGGAATATAAGGGGTTTACCCTAGAGAGCATTATTTTGTATGACTCCTTAGCTATAACAATGAAAAAACTTAATTAATAAAGAAAAGAATTTTGTTCACTATCTTACTATGGGTATTCAACAACAAATACAACTATTTACCTGCATACTTAGTCCCCATGGAACCATCTACTACCACAAAGCCTGGCTACCCACTTTATGTTGCTCCTACTGCCAAGGCACCTTTCAATCAACTATTTGGATATTTTATATTGCCTTCAATAGTCTTATTGACTCTATGATATCATCTTTGGCCCCTTGGTCCGTGCTAGAATGGTCAGCCTTTTATCTTATAAAGTTAGTGCCAATATTATGGTGGGCCATGCTCACTAGTACACTCTGCCATCCAAGCTTCTTGCCCAGTGGCCTAGCTTAAATTGCTTGGTATACTGAAATTCCTCTTCCCCTTCAGTGAAGGTTTCTAGCTTTAAGTCTATTATCCATCAATAGAGTTCAACTGTGGGTGAAATGCTACCATCCTGTTGACCTAAGTGGAGCTCATTGTATATGCTGAGCAACACAAGTTGGCCTTGGTGAATGCAATAGCCTTTCAGGATATCCCTACAAGGATAGGCAGGGAGAGTTTTATGGAAGATTCAGCCATAGGGCCCTTGCTATCCCCCTTCTTGGGGGAGTTTTATTAAAGATAGGCATTGATTCAATCTACCACTTCTACTGCTGTTGCAACTGAACTCTTGATAGTTTATTATTGGGGTTAGAGAATGAAAATTCTAGGAAGGGGCAGTAAGAAATTGAGGACAATATAAGCTTTACTGAGAGAGGTGAGAGTTTATAATGGGGTGATAAGCCATTAGGCTACTCTGGGGATAGCATTGTGGAGGTAAACTAAGCAAGGTTAGGGCAGAAACAGTGGTAAACTCAACTGTAGGAATTCAAAAGTGATAATCTAAAATTGGCCATGCCAACACCTTTTAAATTTCAAAATTAAATTAAAACAACTTATCTGGAATTAAAAATTATTATGGTCATATAAAATACTTTTTATTCATTCTTTTAACTAAAGAATTCAAGAAAAATTAGTTAATTTATTATAAAAAGCCATTTTGAAAATTTAAAAAGTGTCATCTTGATCACTTTTAGGTTCTCACTTTTGAATTCTCATTTTTTCATTCCTACAGTTGAGTTTGCCACATTGCTGTTAGGGCACGTGCTGGATAAGTCATGCATAAAATCATTGCTATAATATAATTTTTCTTTATAAGGATATACAATATCTTGTCAGTCTAAGGAAATCAAGTGGGAACATGATGTTAGATCCATCATTGGTGTTGAGTATATACTTCTTAGAAGTATATAAAACAAGATAAAGGGGGGATTTAAGTAGATAATGATACTTTGTTTTATATGGAAGAAAGTAGTTGTATAGTATCCTGGGAAAGCACATAATGTCCATGTACATCATGCTAGTCATGGAACTTGTCCTAAGTAGTGTTCCTCTTAGGATTCAAAGCAGTTGATCCCGTACAACATGGGGGTGTGGCAGGAGTGCCACCAACTATTCTGTAGTTGAGTTGATCCCTGGGGAATTGTTTTCCTGAGAGTGAGTAATTGTAGATGTTGTGACATGGGGCAGCTTGCTGAGTACTACCAGTGTATTTTAAGATGTGGTGGCTTTTAGGATGTCTGTTTTGATAGCAACAATAGGGATTTTAATAGCCCTAAATATTAAATCTGTGTTGAAACTGACTATGTTAGTTCAGTAACTGAACAAGTGTCAAGGAGCTGGTTGTACGGATATTCTGGTTGTTGTCAGCACAGTTAACATCCAGGCATTGCCCAGTTTGATGTCAATTCAATATACAGTTCAACATAACGGGAAAAACAACAAACCAATATCACATGACTTGTCCAGGTATCCAGCAGCTTGAACCCACCCTGCACATGACCATCCCTATTTTTGATCTGGTTTAAATACCTGCCACAGCAAAAACTATATAAATCTAAAGTATTATCCAAAAATATTTTTCTTCTTCTTAATTCTATATGCAAAGCTTCCCCAAAAGTTGCTCCTCATCACTGGTAGCAGCTACAGTTTTTTACCACACCCATGAAAGAGAAAATGACTGAACAGAACCCACCCACTTTCACTCTAATACTAAACCAGGCCACATCCTAGGATACCTGGAAGACGTACTTCTGCGCCCACAACATCAATGAAGATATACCTAGTGGATACACCGTATTTGAAGGTCTGGTCATGCCCAAAGCATATGCCAAGATAATTCAATACAGTTGTTCTCTTCAACCACAAACAAACACACAACCACCTACCACAGGTGAAGTGACCAACACCAAATACATTGGTATCAACAAGTTCTTTGGTAAAAACAAAGAAAATGTCATCAACTGGATAGACCACTCAGTTGCTAAACTCCGCGCCAGCCTCATCCCCCATGAGAAATGGGTCCAGGAAGCCAGTAAGCGCCTGTACAAGGCCGCAGCTAACTGGTTTGCCACCTGGGCTGGCTCACAAACTGAAAACAGCTTGAAAACTGGGAAGAGTTCAAAGCAGACATTACTTACAACTTCTGTGTCACCAAATTCCTCCAAGACATTGTAATACAGCCCAGAAATCTCCCTCAGAAGACTACTATCACAGCTTACACCAATGAATTTGAGGAAGTACACTGCAAAATCCAAAACCCAGAACAAGCTAACAACGTACACACTAGAGCATCATTCATCAACAGAATGAAACCCTCTGTTGCTTCCCTCATCTGTCCAGAGGCCAACACCTTCATGTCTGCGCTCATTGCAGCAGCCAAGCACACAGAAAAACGCGCAAACATAGAATATACTGCATGCAACAGCAATGGCAGAGATAATTCCATTGCAACAAACGCCAAAACACCAATCATAGCAACAGCAACTTTAATCAAAACAATGACAATTGCAGCCAGAGTGCAAACTGCTCCTGTTCTAAGAAAGAGGACACCACCAAAGTAAACAATGCTGAAACAGCAACCTGCTATGAATCTGACCCCACATTCTTGACCTCAAAGGTCTCAAAACAGAGGAACAGGTAAAATAGGAGGTGAAGCAAGCTTAAGTGCCCCTGTATCCTTCCAAACAGACATGATAGTGTACCAAGGAACAAACTTTGCTGCTTGCATCCCATGTGTCCTGCAATCTTCAATCTTTATGAATATAAAAATTAAAGATTGCTCACAACTTCTTGTCTACCCATGCACTTATAAATCTCATATGAATAAAATTTTATTTGACTCTGGTGCACAAAACACCATGATAAGCAAGTAATTTATAATCAAATACAAAATATCAGTTTTCAAATCCAACTTCAAATACACCATAATGGCAGACAAATCAAAAGTTCTACTTGAAGGCAAAACAACAACCTTCAGAATTGACCTCCAAGGCATACAAACGTCCATCAAAGTACTTGTCATGAACAACATAAACTACAGCAATGTAGCAGGCATGGACTGATTTATCTGAGTGAACCCCATCATATGTTAGAAAACAAAAACCATGACCATCAAACACAATGGAATCAATTTCAACATCCTCAAAGAACCTAACAATCCCATCCTAAGAGACACAGTATTTGACCAAATCATAAATCAGGACTACTTGGAACGTCTAACCAAAGACAGTATGCTCCACATAATAAGGTACACTGAATTCAATAAAATACAAAAAATCAAACTTCAATCCCCAGATCTTACATCACTCCTAAATGAATACACCCATGTATTTAGGGAAGAGCTCACAGAGCTACCCCCCTGCCCCCAAAGGGGAGGTCAAAAATGGCATTAATCTATTCAAGGCCATGCCCAAACCTGAACCCCTCCAAAGACTCTCTCCATGGAGACATAAACCCTCAAAAGTCACATTGAGGATAGCCTAGCTAAAGGCTTCATTTTCCCATCTGAATTCCTGTGGAGGGCAGCAGTGTTTTTTGTAAAGAAAAGTGAAAGCTCACTCTGTCTAGTAACAGACTACAGAGCTCTCAATGCAATCACAGTAAAGAATAAATACCCTCTCCCACTTATAGAGGATATGTTTGCAAGACTCTCTGGGGCCAAATTTTTCTCCAAAATTGACCTCACCTCAGGTTACAATCAAGTAGAAGTAAAAGAAAAAGACATACCAAAAACTGTGTTCTGTACACAATTTGGATCTTTTGAATGTAGGTGTGGTGCAGAGTGCCACTCCCTAATATTGCCATATTGGGACTGATTTCTTATTTAGAAAATTAAAAGGGAAACTGCTGCCCTTTTTTATAATTACCATTGGAAGGTAACCCTCTAAATTATATAGTGTTGTCTCCAATTATAGACCAATTGATGCACCTGCAGCTAGCCACAGATGTGTCTGAGAGTGACCCATTGGAATGGGTTTTCATATGGCAATTAGTGACCAATCAGAGCATCTGCGGCTAGCCGCAGATGCATTGATTGTCAACCCATTGCTTGTGCCCACTAGGTAAATTGGTATACTGATCTTCTGCCCCTCTTTTTTCCAAAATGGGAACCCTAAAAAAGAGTAGTCTGAAACCCTATTCTACACTCAATTCCCCAGAGACAGCCCTACTATGTGCTGCGACCACCTGACTACAGATCATATGCCCAAATGTTCATTTCTTGCCCAATTCAACCCATTTCTTTCTGAATATTCCCCAGTATGTTTCAGCCCTCTAAGAATAAGCTCATTGCCTGACAGTCTAGACCCTAGTCATTATGACTCACCCTTTCTTCTCCCTCCTCCCCTCCAAGTATAAAAAGACCCTCAAGAGGTCCCCAATAAACAAGAATTATCACCAACACAACAATTGACTTACAAATTTTAGTATACTTGCAGAGCCCAAAATTGGAGGTTCTGTTGAGTAAGAAGAATTTAGTCCTGTTATGTTTTCAGTTGCTCAGCTACTCTCTAATCATCCCTCTAACCCTTGAGCATCACATTTTCTGGTTCTCACTACAGGGGTATTTACCACTGCCCATTGCACCTCTGCCAGAGACCTCTAGTCCAGGGACCAAACCTGTGACTCCAAAACCATGGACTGCCCACGCCATTCCACTGCCAACTACGCTTGACGCAATGCTAGACCACCACGCCCTGCCCACCCAACTCTGGCAAGCAGAGGCCAGGGTTGGCCCTGCAACGCCAATCAAGTCTTAACCCCAACCAAAGACCCCCACCCTGAGGGTACAACTGTCTCTAGCACGGGATCTCCCCCAAACGCCTATAGAGGTTGAGGAACCTGCTGCCCCAGTCTCTGGCCTTCCCCACAAGCCCAACCTAGACCTCGCCTGCCTGCCTGCCTCTGTCCCTTCTGTTCCCCGAGCTGTTGAGCCCACAAGACGGCGCCCAGCCTCAGTCTACCCACAAAGCCCCTCCCCTGCCTCAGACAAGGATCCCGTAGAGGACTTCCTTGAGATAGATGAAGAAACTCCTGCCAATCTTCCTTGGACTCCATACTAGTCATCTACATCAAGTGGAGACCATTGCCACCCTAGGGCTCTGTCTGGAAATCCCGCATCCCCTCCCCAAAGACGTCAGACCCTCAAAAAAACAAGCTCCTGTGCCCTGTTTGTCTCATGTATAGAGCCTCTTCCCGTCCCCACTGCTCCTCCATCCTAACAGTCTGTCCCCAGTGCTCCCCCTCTATCAATGCACCAAGTTGCCCACCCTGGCTCTTCTGATGATCCCACCATATCAGATATGGAACATGTCCACCAGTTTCTGAGCAAGAATGGGGATGTTCTCACCTCCACTGCCATAGACAACACCTGGAGGATCAAGGCCTATCTGATCCAATTTAACCACCCTATGGTAACTGCACTGGTAAATTGGCTGGAACAACAACGTATCAGCAGTGAACAGACCATCACGGCTTTGAACCAACTAAGGGATTATACTGAGTCAGCAGTAAACCCCCTTCAAGACCAACTTCACCAGAACAGACATGAGCATGAAGTTCTGGGAGCCATGCACTTGGACACTGTGACCATTGCTCAAAAGATAACTGAAGACCACTCTGACCTTCAACAGCAAGTAATTCAACCCTTGGTTAAAGAAATGGCCAACCTTAAAGGCCACTCTAACCAACATGATGTAGACATCAGTGACATTCAGGCCCAGTTAACTGATATCTGAGAGGCTTGCAACCGGTGGGCTGGGAATGCTGTGTCTACAGTCAACCAGACTCAGGATGACCTAGAGGTCCTGAAGAACGACCTTGACTTACTTCAAAATGATCTCGCACAAATATGGGAAGACCTGGACGTTGTGGGAACTGATGGCAACACAACCTATGCTAAGGTAGAAGCACTTCAGTCAGACCAGGTCGCCTTCAAGGTGGAAACTGAGGCCAACCAGACCAAACACCTTGGCCTCATCCAACAATTGACAACCCAACTTAAGCGCGTCCAACAGGAGCTGACCATCCTGACTCAGAAGCAGGAAACCCATGCCTCCACGTACAACAAGGAACTCTGCACTCTTAAGGAGAAGGACACTAGCCTACAGTTGCTGATCTCCAACCTGAACAAAAGATTTGACTCAATGAACCTAGGAGGATCAGGTAGCACTCAACCAAGCCCAACATCTGCCTCTGTCTTGGCCTTGGAAGAAGTAGTGTGTTCTGTTCTCAAGTCAGTAGAAACCACGACGCCTTGTTCAGTACTCACCTGGCTAGAGAGACATATCAAAGTTTACCCCAGGCTACCCAAGGGGTCCCCGCCCCAATGCCAACCTCCTTCCTGCCTATCCCAGACATCTTGACCCCTGTCCCTACCTCAGTACCAACTGCTTCCAATCAAACTCCCAGGGAACATCTCCCCGACACTCCATCACTGGCCCCTGCTAATGATCCTAGGGCAGACCCTGCAACTGCACACTGGGAGACCACCCCTGCCCAAATCCTGGACACTCACACCCTCATCAATACCCTTGGTGGCTTCCCCCTTCCAGGTACTCAGGCCCTAACCCCCAACCATATCCGCAAGAGGGGTCTTTATTCCAGCCAAGTTACCCTTATGGGGCTTACACCCCCGCTGGGCCATTGCTTCCACCTCACGGCTATCCTAGAGCTTTCTCTGGAGGACCCCCAGAGCCACCAGGACTCCCACCAGGCCAACCCTCAGGACCACTAGGGCTGCTGCCTGGCCCTCCAGAACTGCCCTATGGACCTCCAGGACCAGCTCCTTCCAACCCTGGCCTGCCTTCATGGGACTCTCGTGCAAGCTCTGGCCCCAGTCTCAAGCTAAACACCAAGTTCAAACCAGGAGGACCCATTAATATTCATGTCTTTCTCAAAGGGTTTGAGCTTATGACCAGGGATAGCCCAGAGCCAGTTGCCCGTGCTAAACTGTTGAATAGCCTGGACAAAACTGCCTTCTCCACCGTGATTGCCTCTCTTAGTGGAGGGGAGGGATCTTACAAGGAAATTAAAAATATCCTTGAAGATACCTATAGTTCCCCCCAAACAGCTAGAGGACAAGAAGGCCAATTTCTTGACTATCTCTCTGAAGAAAGATGAGTTGCTTCCAGAATTTGGTAGAAGATTTAGGGTTGAGGCTCAAGCCCTAATGTCTATCAACTTCCTGACTCCCCAAGAAGAAGCAACAGCTCTTCTCCATGCAATCTGCCCCTTCCCACACTTGTCTGTCTTCCACCCACAGCTGTTGACACCTACTTCAACCCAAGCAGTGCTTTGCATAGTTGCCTCCCTCCAACAACACACCTTATGCCAGGCCTCACACCCTGTATATCCATCCCACCGGGTAATGAACATGGTGAATGAATATAAAGAGGACAATGATGGAGTTCTTTATGCAGACAGACAACCCATGGAAGAACAAAATGCTTTAAGTGTGGACGGAAAGGACACTTTGCAAGGAACTGCCCACACCGCCAACTAGACGTGAAAGAAGAGCTTGCTGACTCAAAACCCAGTGTACACGCCTTGCCCAACACATTGCAAGAGAATAGTGCCTTGGAAGGGCCAAAAACTACTAAGTGGAGCACACGGGACCAGTGTGTCTCCGCCTAGTAAAAAGGTCCCTCCTGATCTCCCTAGCCCCAACTCATTAATAATGGCTGTGGCCAATCACACATGCATAAAAGCCTCAACCCACAAGGAAGTACCCCCCACAAAATAAACTCCTTGAAGGTCAATCCCGCCTTGCCATACATCTTTCAGGCTCAGAACCTCCAGAAAACCCACTCCACTATCAGCAACATAACTTAAGCCCTTTCAAAAACTGTGATCACTACTCTGTTAAGTAATATTGTCCACATCCTTCCCACCCTAAAGAAAGCCATCAAAGAGCTTTAATAAGGACCCCCTTGTCTGCCAGATAGAAGGCAAAAATGGCCTCTTGGTTGGTTCAAGCACATGGGTACAAACTGAGGTGTTTGGCATCCCAATTTGTGCTATCCTGGATAGCGGCGCACTGACCTTAATCCTATCCTCCCAATTCACCTGTAGGCTTTGCTTCCCCCCAGAAGTTGAGTGCAGTAGAACCTTTGGTACAGCAGGCAACAATCCTGCCAGATCCAAAGGTGCTTACTCATTGGTCCCTTTAAAGTTTGGGATACTATGGTTACCTGCCCGGCCATAGTCCTAGAAGTCAAGAACTACAACATATTGATTGGTTCCTTCTTTATGGACCAGTTTGGGACCACCATAGATCATAAGACTGGTATGTTTCACCTCCTAGGTCAGAAATTCCCCCTCTTGACACCAGATAGCCGGCCTAGAGTCCCTCCTGGAGGCATGAACCCTAGAGGATGCATCCTGCTGGCCTGCCTATCTGGGATGATAGGGATCCCCTATGAAACCACCTGGACTCAAATAATCAAGCTACCAAACACTGTTTGCTACAAAAACCCTATCTTGATTCAATCAAAGGACAGCATAAGTATTCCTCCTAAATCCCAAGTCATCATAGGAACAGGTATCAAGCTACGCATACCTAAAGGGTTGCATGGGGAAATATCAGCACTAGGTTTTCCACATCCTGGGCTGCCCACGGTTGTGACCCATCTTATCCCAGGGGAGACCACTGATGAGCTCACTATCCTGGTGGCCAACCCTCACTCCTCTACTCTAGAAACTGGTCGCAACTCTGGGGTAGCCTTCTTAAAAATTGCCTCAAATAAATCTATTTCCTCTGCCTATTCCATTGGATTGCTGTATGAGCTAGGATTATCAAACCCTGGTCATGACCTAATAGCACCCATCCTACAAGACAAACAAATTGGGGACATAGACTTGCAACAGAAGGAACAGTTTCTGGAGCTCATCAAGAAGTACAAGCACCTTTTTACCAACTCTGACACCGATCTGGGTTGTGCCAATAACTGCTTCCATAAAGTTAACACAGGGGAAGCACAGCCCCTATTCCAGACCGTGTACTGTTGTTCCCCTGTGGCTAATTGGATAATCCAACAGAAAGTTGACAAATTATTGGAAGGAGATCTCTTAATACCATCCAATAGTCCCTGGGTCAGTCCTTTGCTCCTGGTAAAAAAGAAGGATGGAACCAATTGAGTGGTAATCAACTACAGGAAGTTGAACACCATCTCCAAGAAAGATAGGTATTCCTTTCCTCAGATTGACGACACCCTGGACAAGCTGGGAGGCGCAAAGTTCTTCTCAGCCATGGATCTTGTAGCAGGCTACTGGCAGATACCTATGGAAGTTGAAGACCAGGAGAAATGTGCCATTGTGACTGCAGATGGTCTGTACCAATCAACCCAGATGCCGCAAGGACTAGCTAACACCCCAGCCACCTTCCAAAGGCTTATGGACATCACCTTCTGTGGCCTAAAGTCCATCTGTGTCCTTGTATATTTGGATGACATTAACGTGTACTCAAAAAAGCTTTGAGAATCATCTTAGAGACTTAGAGCAGGTCTTCATCAGGCTAGAAAAGATAGGGATGAAACTCAAGCCAAAGAAGTGTCAATTCTTTAAGGAAAACCTTGAGTTCCTAGGCCATGTCATCAATAAGAAAGGCATTGCTCCTATCCCAGCCAAGGTAACAGCTATCTCTAAACTTGCTGCCCCCACCACCGCAAAGGACCTACAATGCTTCCTTGGCATGGTTGGTTACTATTGCTGTTTTATAGAAGCATTTGTCAATCTGGCGCAACCCCTTTTTGCCTCCTAAAAAAGGATGTAGAATTTTTATGAGATCATGATTGCCAAATTGGGTTTGAGGCGCTCAAACAAGCTTTAGTAGAATCCCCAGTTCTGGCATATACTGACTTCTCTAAAGAGTTCATTCTGTACACAGATGTCAGCTTAGTAGCAGTAGGAGTGGTCCTCGCGCAATTGGATGATGAAGGCCACAATCATACTGTTGAATATTTCTCTAGAACCCTGAATGTCCATGAGCAAAGCTACTCAGTAACTGAATGAGAGTGCCAACCCTACCTGTATGAGTCCCACTTCAAGGTTTTGACTGATCATTCCTCCCTGAAGTGGCTAGCTAACCTAAAAGACCCTAAAGGGAGATTGACTTGCTGGGCAGTGAGATTGCAGGCATACAACTACAAACTTGTACACCGCCCTGGAGCCAAGAACGCCAACACTGATTGATTATCTAGACTTCCACTAGTAGCAGACCTTGCCCCTGAAGGAGAAGCCCTGTTTGATATCATTTCTTTTCCCTCCAAATGGGATAGTATCCCTCCTGAGGCTCAGAAAACCCTAGCCAAACTTGCTTATAACACCATAATTAGTGATGGCTATCTATATAAGGAAGTCAAGGGACATCAACTGCCATACATTTGCCCCTCTTGGCAGCTAGCCATATTACAACAATTTCATAACCTAGTCACTGGGCATGCAGGCAAAAAACGCATGATGGCAACACTTGCATCACATTATTATTGGGAAGGTATGTACACTGACGTATTAGAATATTGTCAAAGTTGCATGACTTGCTCCAAGTATTGCCCCCTACTCAAGGCCACTAGCTATAGACTACATACCCCTACCCACGTGTTTCACACAGTTAGCATTGATGTGGTAGGACCAGTAGGCCCAAATAAGACTAGTTGTGGAAATAGATATCTTATTGTAGCCATTGACCATTTCAGCAAATGGGTCAAAGCCAAGGCTATTCCTGCCCCTACAACCAAGCACACTGCTCAATTTGTCCTATCACATATCATTGCCAATCATGGCTATCCACACACCATCTTGACGGATAATGGAACCAACTTCATCAGCAAACTTCTGGCTGAATTAAACAAGGTCATGGGAATTAAGGACGCAAAATCTACCCTGTATCACCTAGAAAAAAATGGCTCTGCTGAACAAGTCAATGGCACCCTCAAGACTATCCTCAAAAAGCCCATGTTAGATTCAGGCTTTTCTTGGGATACTTTAGTCCCTTTGGCACTTATGGTGTACTGAGTAACTAATCATACCGCTACTGGTTGTTCCCCTTTTCAGATGGTTTATGGGCAACAACCCTCCCTACCAGATCTCCTGGCAACTTATCAGTTAGATCCAGGCAGATCCCCTGATGACCACTTGAGAGCCCTCACCAAAGGATTAATAACTCTTTATCATGAAGCATATAACACTATGGGGACAAATTGGCGTGCTGCGTTTGCCTGCAACATAAAGCATTGTCCCAAGCTAACATCTTTTGAGATTGGTCAATACGTACTTGTCTCCAGGGCTTGTACTTCTGGACGTCCTCACAAGCTCATTCCTATATTTGCAGGCCCATTTGTGGTAATTGAGAAAATTAGTTTTGATGCATACACAGTTTGGCATATTGGCTCTGGTTGAACTTGTCAGAGAGTGCACGCCAAGTTTATAAAAGAAGCCCCTGTAGTTGACAAGGAGTCTCCTTGCCCCTTTCCAACTTCTGCCAACATGGGCAGCCCTCAGTAAAGCCATGTGGCTTTAAACAACTCCTGTTGGCCTCACTATTATCTCTTCTATATAGGGCAGCAGAGGAAACATTATGTAGGAATATAGAAAAATGATGAAGCAAGGTATCCTACTACCCCTTCATAGGATCAGGCTGAAGAGACTAATTATTGGTATAGTCTGCATAAATAAAAAAGGGACTTATCCCAGAAAAAAATATAAATAAATATGGAAGAAGAAAAAGGATTTATTCCTGCAGTAGATGAGGGGTCATGAACCCCACATAGTGATTAGTGACCTTGGCGGCCACAAAGAAAGGGAACATACAGTCATTGTTGTAAGCAGCTACTTGGTTGCTGATTGGAGCCTGCAGCATCCAATTGTACATGCAGCACTTCTCGGGAGGATTGTGGCTGGTGTAGATGGCGGCTAGGATGAGTGTGTCTTGAATTATATATTCATACAACTTGAATCCCTTGGCAGGGCGACCCATAGTAATCTGGGCTCACATGCCATCAATGGCAGTGGGCACCTTCTTGCGGGACAGGTTAGCCTGATTTTACAGGTTGAAGGACAGGCCCAGAGTGATGAGAGCTTGTACCTGCTGGTGGTACAAGTTAGGGTCCAACTCCCCAACCTGATTAGCAAACAGGAGATAACAACAGCTCTGAGAGGCCCCATCAAACCCATGATATGAAAGAATGGGGCAAACGTCCTGCTTGACACCCCAAGTCTCCACTGCCAAGATCAGGGCGTTTTGGGCAAAGGTGACGTCCGCCATCTTGCAAGGACAAGTTGTGATCAGTTGGGAAAATTCTGTTAAGGTAAACAAAAGGGCATGTCAGGTGTCAATGGCCATGGCGTTCTCCACCAAGTGACCTACCCAGGCGGTAACAGGCCTGGCCACCTGACATCCCAGCCCAAGCTGTGCAATGTCAATAAGGTTCAACAAGGAAGGAAGGCTTCCCACTGGAGGCACACACGCATAGGCATTCACCAAGGAGTTCTGGAACCACAGCAAATCCTCATTCCAAACTAGCTCCAGGATCTGCGCCATGGGCTCAACCTGAAGGGCAGCCCTAACTTCCCAGTAGTTGTTTTCAGACTGTTTGTCCAGCCGGACCGCATTAATAGCCATCTGGCTGTAGGGACCAAGTACTTGCTTGGAGCAATTGGGTGCATGGTGGGTAATAGTCACATTATCTAGCCCCATATTGACAAAGGTCTCTTTGATGGCCACCTGGGGGACCAGGGTGTCCTCAACGGGATTATCTGCACTCAAACAATCTGCTTCCTCCAGAGCTATGCGCTGCTGCTTGTCAACAAGAGCCTTGGAAGCTGCTTGCACGGCAGCTGCATCACAAGCAGCCTGGGCCATCACCTCCTGTAAGTCCTGTTTGCCGCTGGTTGACAAGGTCACCACCGCCCTGCAGGCCAGGTCACAAAGACTTTGGCGCTGAGTAGCCGGGGAAGCAGGGCAACTTGGGGGCTGCAATCTTTAGGGTCAGGTTGCAAACTTGATCCTTCTTGAGCCTCAGGCCCTGAAGGCTTGGGTGTGTTGGACTGGGTAGCTTTGAACTTGTCATCCTCCTTGTCCAGTTGGAGGTATTGGCACCCCTTGGCAGTGTGCACCCAACTGGGCGCAATGGCAAAGACTACAGACATTAATGGGGCCTGTACAATTTCGCAGTCCTCCTCTGGGAGGTCCTCCAAGATGTGCTCTTCCCGTTCCACTGAGGAGCCCACCCCCTGTTCAAGGGCCTCAAGCTTTGCTTGATAAAGAGCGGTCAATGCGGCCTGTAAGGAGGCAGATAGTTTGCAGACGCGGCAGGCGGCAGAAGATAATGACATTTTTAACTAAGGAGAACCATTCAGGACGCCTCTATTTATACTTGATTTTACCCAATTAATTTGGCTTGATGATCATTAGGTGATTCATCATGACTCACCCCTCTAAGTCAATTCACTGATTATCTTAGGCCACCCAACAAGTGATTGGCTGTTTTAAATTTGTTTCAGGTGTGCATCCACTTACCATTATGAGGGCCTCAAATTTCCTTTTTTTGGATGGAGCCCCATCCTGATCTGGGGGTATATGATGCAGGGTGCCACTCCCTAATTTTTTCATATTGGGACTGATTCCTTATTTAGAAAAGTATAAGGGAAACTGCTGCCCTTTTTTATAATTACCATTGGAAGGTAACCCTCTAAATTATATAGTGGTGTCTCCAATTATAGACCAATTGACGCATTTGCAGCTAGCTGCAGGTGCGTTGGAGAGTGACCCATTAGAATGGGTTTTCATATGGCAATTAGTGATCAATCAGAGCATCTGTGGCTAGCCGCAGATGCATTGATTGTTGACCTATTGCTCATGCCCACTATGTATATTGGTATTCTGATCTTCCGCCCCTCTTTTTGCCAAAGTGGGAACCCTAAAAAAGAGTAGTCTGAAATCCTATTCTACACTCAATTCCCCAGAGATGGTCCTACTATGTGCTGCAACCACCTGACTACAGATCATATGCCCAAATGTTCATTTCTTGCCCAATCCAACCCATTTCTTTCTGAATATTCCCCAGTATGTTTCAGCCCTCCAAGAATAAGCTCATTGTCTGACAGTCTAGACCCTAGTCAGCATGACTCACCCTTTCTTCTCCCTCCTCCCCTCCAAGTATAAAAAGACCCCCAAGAGGTCCCCAATAAACAAGAATTATCACCAACACAACAAATGACTTACAAATCTTAGCATACTTGCAGAGCCCAAAATTAGAGGTTCTGTTGAGTAATAAGAATTTAGTCCTGCTGTGTTTCCAGCTGCTCAGCTACTCTCTAACCATCCCTCCAACCCTTGAGCACCACATTAGGGTAACAAATTTTGGGATGGCCAACACTCCCACAAAGTTTGTCACTATGATGAACCAAGCACTAAACAGTCTCTCAAATACATTATGCTACCTTGAAAATACTGTCATATTCTCAAAAACCAAAGAGGAACACCTCATACATGTCCACAAGACAATCAATTGACTTGCAAAGCACAAACTATATGCAAAGCCTAGAAAGTGCCAATTTATGAAAAAGGACCTCTTGTTCTTGGGCCACATTGTCTCTGACAATGGCAGGAAAGCAGATCAGATAAAATAAAAAACCATAAATAACATGAAACACCCCACCTCCAATAAACAAGTTAGATGCTTCCTTGGAATGGTAGCTTACATGAGGAAATACATCAAAGACTGGAGGGAACTAAATGCACTAATCAATGGCCTAACCAAGGGTAATGCCAAAAAGAAATTCATCTGGACACCAGAATGCAACAAGAATTTCCAACTACTAAAACAAGCTCTGATTAACGCGCCAATCTTGCAATATCCCAATAACAATGGGTGTTGTGAGCTTGAGTTGGATGCCAGTGACACTGCCATTTGCACAGTACTACACATCCTCAAGCCAGGGCAGCAAGACTTCCTACCAGTATGTTACAAAAGTAGAAAACTAACTAACACTGAGCAGAGGTACCCAATACACAATAAGGATTTGCTATAAATATATCAAACATGCAAGAAATGGAGATGTTATCTAGAAGGACATTTAAAAGTTCTAGTACTAACTGACCATAAATCCTTAATCTATTTCAAAACTCAGAACACATTCACTCAGCAACAAGCCAAATGTATGTCCTTGATGGAACAGCTCAATTTAGACATACAATACAAAGGGGCAGAGTTGGTCACAGCTGATGCTCTCTCTAGGCTATGTCATCCAAGAGAGGATCATCCTGACCACCTGGATCCTGACTTGCCCAACCTACATAACACTGAGTACAAGACAAAAAGGATTGAGCCCTCCACACACCAACTAACCCATGCTACATTAGTAAGGAATGAAAAAGATTTACACATATCAAATGGAATAGCATATTGCATTGCTAAAGACAAACATGTTCCCTACATCCCACTCAAACAAAGAGTCAACACTATCCTAAGACATCACCACTTACTAGGTCACACAAAGGCTAACAATCTATACCTCACTTTAAAAGAGATAGTATTGTGGCCCAATCTTAAAAAATACATAATCAATGTTCTGAAAAAGTACACAGTGTGTGAGAAATACACTAGCACCAATACCCCAGCCAATAGCTAATCCAGTACCGGACCCTGAACTGTTTAAGGTTTAGGGGCTGGACGTAGTGGGACTCTTCCCAGAAACTAAAATGAAAAATGTTTCCTAATTGTAGCCATTAACTTTGCTACACACTGGCCTATCTTCTGGGCAACAAAGAGTCACAAGGCAGAAACAATAAATTGCTTCATCAATAAGGCAATAATAGCCAACTACAGAGCTCCAGACTACATCATAACTGATGGAGCCACAGAACTATCAGGACATGTAGTAAATAACAATTTAAAAGCAAAAATATCAACCATTCCACATCTTTGCCCTACAGGCCACAGGCCAACAGCAGAGTTGAACACCTAAACAGCAGTCTCATCAGAACCTTTGAGAAAATAATGAAATGTCAAAGCCAAAGACAAATGCTCACTATATGTGAAGCATGCATTATTAGTATCCCAGGTCTGCACCAACCAAGGGACAGACTACTCACTGTTTGAACTAACATACAGATACAAGCCAGAGATAGTCACCCACAATAACCAACCATATGTAAAAATTCCCCCGGAAAAACCTCCCACAGTAGAACAAACACTAACACTACAACAAATAAGCCTCAAAGCTAAAATAGCAGAAGCCAAAAGACCCAAAGCACAAAAAGTAACCTCTTCAGAGGAACCACTCCCCTATCAACTCCCCCGTGTGAGTCCTGGCTGAAAACAGAAAGAAACTGGATTCAGTACACAAGGAACCAGGAAGAATCATCAAATACAGACCAGACAGAAACAACTACCTGGTCAATTTCCAGGGCGCCAAAGAGCCCATTATCAAAAAGTACCACAGATCCTGCCTTTGCCTCAGCAAAGGGGAACACTCAACTTGGCTAGTACCAACTAGCAAACAACTCCAGGAATATCAGGCGGCAGTTGTCAAGACAAAGCCCCCTCCTGATGTACCAGAGTAACCCCTTAAGGGGGGTGTTGAGGAGCTGGATGTACTGATATTCTGGTTGTTGCCAACACAGTTAACATCCAGTCAATGCCTGGTTTGGTGAAAATATAATATACAGTTCAACATACCAGGAAAGGCAAAAAAACCAATATCACATGACTGTACAGGTATCCACCAAATCAGACCCATACTGTACATGATCATCCTTATCTTTGATCTAACTTCTATTCCTGCCACAGCACAAGCTATATAAATCTAAAGTATTATCCAATAAAATATACTTCTCTTCTTCTTAACTCCATATTCAGAGCCTCCCTAAAATTTGCTTCTCATCACAAGTGATAGAAAACAGCATTTAAAGAGGATGCAAACTTTATTCAGAGTAATATATATTTTTATTTGGATAAAGGTGTTGCAAATATACTATTGTAGGTGACTATTTGTACCACTAAAGATACCATGCATACCGCTGGGTACAGTAGAGATAGGTAATATTCTGAGTTCTTTGACTTAGGAAGATTAGTAATATGTAAAGAAATGGATTAGCTCTATATGAGATAATATAAGTGACCTCTATATCCAACATGGGTTATAAGGGAATGTTGTAAAGCCCCTTTTTGACAGCATTTTGAGTTTTGGGTGTATCCTTTAATATAGTGATAACTAGACTGACAGGCTTGGTTGGTCAACATCTTAACCTGATATTGGTAGGTTCAAGTTAAGGCCCAACATTTTTATGTTTGGGCTCACTTAAATTTGGAAATTCACTGAATCAGCATTTTGACCCAGCTTTTGGTTGTTAATTGTTGACTGCTACAATCCTGAGTTTTATAAACTTGAGGATGTTCTTAAACAAGCTAACTCAATCCACTCCTATTTTGTTTTTGGGCCCACACTATATCTTCCAGTTGCTATATTTGTTTGGTGAAGTGCATAGTTGTCTGTTTGGTGTTCAGCAATTGTAATTTCTTTATTGGGAACCCTGTATAATGTGATGTGGTTTAGTTTTTTGACTTATTTTAAACCCTTAATAGCCATTACTGTAGATTCAGAACCTGAACTTAAAAATGCAGGATTGTCAAATCCTTGGTTCAAATTTTGAATCACTTTTGCAGGATGGCATTTTTTAATTAAATTGGTTTTTTATATTTTTATTTGAATTTTTAAAAATGTGGGAACTCATAGACACTTTGCATATTTCAAGTCAAACTGCACATTTCCAATGGAAAAAATGAATTAACTGGAATCAGATTTGAAGCGTTCAAATCCATCATCCTTTTTCATTAAGTTTACTATGTTTTTTGAAATTGCAGGATTGTCAAATCCAAGAACCAAATTTCAAATCACTTTTGAATGCCACTTATAAACTCAAATATTAATTGCAGGAACTGTAATCCAAATTTAATGTACAGTAAGCACACTTGGAAACACCATCCAAATAAAGAAGCTCCACCACAACTAAAATCAAATGAAAAATTTGATCTTAATACCCATGTTTAGACATAAAAAGTTATTAAACTTTAAAATTATCCAAACCTGGAAAGTATACAAGATTATAAACTTCAAATCACCAATATAGAAAGTCTGTTACTATTAAAGGCTAAATCAAGAGAAAACAACTACCCACAACTAAGCCAATAAAGCCAAATAAATACATATTAAATCTAAATTTTTTTTTATTTTATTTTTATGGACCATTGATTGCATTCTCAACACCTCCTGCACCAGCCTGCAGGGCAGCCTGTCCACAAAGGCGTCACAGAGGGTCCAAGAACAGACCCAGAACCCAACTTGAGGGGAGTCATGCCAACACACAGGCCTCCCAAGGCGTCAGTGCCAGCCAACCACCTCCTGCATCACAAGCCAGAACTACCAGCTTGAATCCCAGGCAGAAGTCACTCTCAAGGCCTGCCACCAAAGTCCCCTACACCAGGGTCACTGGAAAAAATGAGGTTACTTACACTTCCACTGTGTACCCAGTTGTCACCTGGCCCCTCACTCTTGATCCAAGAGTTGCCACTTCCTGCCCCCGCGTTTTTAACACGTCCTATGAGCCATTGGCCACCACTGAAGAGCAATCTGTGCCTGTATTGTATGCCATCATTGACAGCGCCACTGCAAGCAAGCATGATCCCACCTTCTACACAAAGGTCCACATCCCCTGTTTTGAGCCTTCCAGCCAGGATGCCGCGGTACCTGTCAAGGGCCAGCGTCAGTTGACAGATAGTGAGTGTGAAGCTCTCCTCAACTGCTTGAATGGGGAATGGCAGTTTGGGATATTACATCCCAATTTGGTGTCACAACCAGATACATTGGCAATATCAACAAAAAGTATGACAACACCGGGAAAATTGCTGAATCCACCAAGGCTAAGCAGCAGCCCAAACTCCTTCAGCCTGTTCATATCAATGCAATCAAGCAGTGGGTTACCAAGGATTGCCACCTGGACTCACTTGCTCTCCTATCAATGCTTGTCACAGGGTTTGGGCTTTCTGTCTCCAAAGCCCTTGTATACAAAGCAATGGTCAAATTGGGCTTCTCTTGGAAGATCCTTGGAGTTTCTCTATAAAATAAAAAAAGCAAGAAAACAATCAAAGATTGACACATTAATGCCAAGACTTATCTGGTCCTTAAGAAGACTGGCAACGTACAGTTCCTCTATATCAACAAATCATTATTTTCCTCCTCACTCAGGTCTAGACATGGGTGGGTCAAGAAGGGGTACAAGGACGGCGTAGCCTATTGTGCAGCTGTCTGTTCCCAGACCTATTCCATGGTAGCGCTTCTTGGTCCTTGCAGGTTGGACCAGCATCAGTTGATCAAGGGTTCCCATAATAGCAGGAAATTTCTTGATTTTCTCCAAACTGTCAAGGAGTACCTTTGTATTAATTACCAAGGCACAACCAAAATGGTTGTGTTGGATAATGTTGGGCTCCACAAAGTGGATCTGGTTGTGTCCAAGTTCCCGCCCATCAATAAAAATAGCCATTTGGCCAGCAATTGCCTGGCTGACTGCCCAATGAGACTCCTCTTCCTTTGCCCTATTCTCCATTTCTGAATCCAATTGAGGAGGTCTTTGGGTGGATCAAAAATAAAGTGCAGAAAGGCCTCCCTCAGGACACCAAGGATCTCTTCAACATTCTTGAGATCAGCCAATTTGCAATGCCACCCAATGTGGTGGCAGCTTTTTACAAGCACTTAGAATCCTTCCTCCCCAAAGCCCTGGCCTCTGAGCCAATCAGATAAATGGTTGCACCGGGTTTTATTTGCTTTTATCTTTATTTAGTTATTTTTATTAGGACTCAAAAATTATTTTTTATATATAATGATGTGACGTTTGATTGTATTATAGACATAAGAATTAGTAAAAAATGTAATTAAAATTAATTATTATAGATATAGAGTTATGTATTTTTTATTATAATCTACCAAATAGTGTACTGACTGTAGAGTTAACAAATTAAAAAATTAAAAAAAGATGGAAATTGTTGCAACATCTTTGATTACTCCCTCTCAGGGAATTAACGCCCCAAGTAAATCACTGAATGGTTCATCAAGTGGTTTGCCGCCCAGCCAATAAACCAGTGGTACCATTATCAGTTAACCATCTATGACGGGGATCATTCAATCCAGCTCCTATATGGAACACAATGTGATTAAGCCTTGTGACTCAAGAGGAACATTACTCAGATAAGCCCCATGACCTCCATGACGTACATGGATGACATGTGGCTTACCATGATACTATATATTAACATATATTCATATTCAATAAAGTATCATTCTATTCTTAAATCTTCCCCTTATTTTGTTTAATATACTTCCCAGAAGTATAAACTTGACAAAATGGATTAGTTTTATTTAAATAATTGTGAATCATTGTTGGTACTTTGGCTTTTTTTAAGCCACAAATCAGACCTCGAAAGTCATCATCTGATCCTTAATATTTCAGTGCCACTATAGCCATACAACACAAAAATCAATGATTTTTGGCAACTTTGGTAAGGTTGACTCCCTTAAACTTGACTCCCTGGTACTCAACACTTTGTCGAGTACCAGGGAGTTGAGTGCCACATATGTGAATCTATTAGTATTTTTGGCTTAACCAATTTTTTGCTAATTTTTACTAGTAATTTAGGGGGTTTGAAACCAAAAGCCAAGGTTAAATTTACTTGAACTCAACTCTGTTTAATAAATTGGTTAGCTAAAATACCAATTTAAGGGGTAATTTATAAGTAAATTTACTAATAGAAATGAAAAAACCTGTGTTCAACACTCTAAACCCAAAAGTGACCAGTTTGACACTTTTTAAGCCAAATTTTAATTTTATTAATAAAATACATGTGCACTTATATAAGATTTATTAATTACTACTGTAAATTCAGAACCTGAACGTAAAAATGCGGGATTGTCAAATCCTTGGTCCAAATTTTGAATCACTTTTGCGGGCAACTCAGCTGAGTGAAAAATAAAATATTTAATAAAATCAACCATTTATTTTGATTTTTTTTGGTTTATTTAAATTGGCAAATTTCAAATCTCTTGAGCAGATAACTCAACTAACAAAAGACAAAACTCAGCAAAAAATGTGGTATAAATGAATCAGAAATGCGGGATTCTAATGTACAATTTGAGATTTCCTGTATTTCAATCAAATCATGGACATCATGCAAAAATTATCAGATCTGAAATTGTGGGATTGTCAAATCCAAGAACCAAATTTCAAATCATTATTACGAGGAATTTGAAATAAATATAATTTATTGGTGTCTCAAAAAGGATGCTAAAGGATATAGAGTGGATTTGTGCTAATTCTTTTAGGAATCATAGGCATTCTTGAAAATCACCCTATTCCATTTTAGGACAGCTAAAATTTAGATGCTTGATTACAGTAGATTTGGAAGACGCTAATAATAAAGTAGAATTATATATTACAATCTATCTTATCATGTTGTCTTTTCTTTAGTGTATTGATAATGTGCTTGCAATTAATTGGACAGCTTCACCTCCAGTTGCCTTGGCAATAGGAAATCAAGTCACCTCGCAACCACAGCTGGTCTTAGGGAGGCAACTTGATTTCCTATTGCCAAGGCAACTGGAGGTGAAGCTGTCCAATTAATCGCAAGCACATTATCAACACACCAAAGGAAAGACAACATGATAAGATAGATTGTAATATATAATTCTACTTTATTATTAGTGTCTTCTAAAATCTACTGTAATCAAGTATTCTTAGTAGCAATACATGAATACATAGTTAGTAAACTAATGCTTTATCTTTCCCCCTCTCCTTCTTCCTTGAAATAAGTTTTTTGGCCCACGGTGTAGCCAGGGGCCAAAAAACTTTTAAAAATTTCAGCATCATCAGGAGAGTAGCTCATAAATCATTATATGGTTTTATAGCCGCTATATTGGTGATTTAAAGTGCAGAATATTGCATCATTTCCAGTTTAGATAATTTTTCATTTCACTTAATTTCATGTCTAAACATGGGTGTTTAGATTGTATTTTTCACTTGATTTTATCCAGAGTGGAGCTTCTTGATTTGGGTTGATTTGTCCTAGTTACTTACTGTACATTCAATTTGGATTCCAGTTCCCACAATTATTATTTGAGTTTACTAGTGGCATTCAAAAGCAATTTGAAATTTGGTCCTTGGATTTGACAATCCTGCAATTCCAAAAAAACATAGTAAACTTAATGGAAATGGTTGATGGATTTGAACGCTTCAAATCTGATTCCAGTTAGTTCATTTTGTCCATTGGAAATATGCAGTTCAACTTGAACTTTGCAAAGTGTCTATGAGTTCCTGCATTTTTTAAAATTCAAATAAATACTCAAAAAAATCAATTTAACTAAAAAAGCCTATCCTGCAAAAGTGATTTGAAATTTGGACCAAGGATTTGACAATCCTGCATTTTTACGTTCAGGTTCTGAATTTAAAGTATTATATTTTTATTATTAGTGTCCATAGTCATTGATTAGGCTCCCAAGCACCACTATACTGGATTTAGTGGCATAGACATTAATCAAATACCCCACTTGTTTTACATTATGTCATTCCCAGGCTTTTGGATTAAGTGGTGCCACATAAATTAAGCCCAATTTATTAAGAGATTTCATATGTAATTTATAAAAAACTGAAACTTGGGACTTTCTTTTTTTGACTCTATCCACTTGACACCTGATCAGTTTTGGATTTAACTAATCAAAGGCTCAGAATTAAGGCTAAATTAATATGTGACGCACTATGAGTGTCACTCAACACTCACCCACTTGACACTTTAACTTGGGGATTAGTACAGAGAGCTTCTTAACGTTTTAACCAACACTATGGTAAATAATTCACTCCCAGCTCCTCACAGCATAAATTAAACACTAATAAACACTTTCCCATTCATTTACTTTTTTAACTTATGTTGTATTTTTTATTTTTGAGAATACAAAACTGCCTTGCTTTTGGGTTAACTTTTGAACCCAGTTTAAATTTAAGCAAGTTTTATATGTAAAAAACATAGTAAATTTGATGTTTCTGCTTGACTCTGGCATACTCAACAGTGAGAATTCAGCTTTTTCTGGCTGATCAACAGTGCCAAACTTGACACTTTACTATGTTTTGAATTTTCAACTCTCAATAAAAAAATTCCACATAATAATTTTTTGCAATTATAATCTACTACTTTTTCTACTGCTCTCCATATAATTTTCATATATTTTTTGATTTTCAATTAAACTTTTACTTTGATTTAACACTAAGATGTTATGCTGAACCTAACATCTTTGATGCTTTATCATAAATTCACTTATTTTCTATGTTTTAACCTTTATATCTACACTTTGAGTTTATATTTTGCCTCTATTTACTTTTTTATGTTTTTTTTGATAAATAAAACTTTATTTGCATCATTTTCATTTAACTTTTTCTTTGTTTTACCTCTGTGTTTTATATCTTTTGTACTTCTATTATTTACAATGCTAAACTTTTCTTTAGCCAAAATCAAACAAGAACAGCCAACAGCCTAAGCGCCAAGCCTCCAAAGGCTCCAAAGAAACTGCCTCCACTCCCAAGCATGCCAAGCAGTCTGCAAAGGCAAAGTCTCCAACCCCATCTCCTTTCACTCCATCTCCTCCTACTCCTCCTCCCCCTTCACTTTCCCCCCAAAAATCCTCCCCCAATAAATCTGATGGTGATCTTACTGACCACTCATTTTATCACTCAGAGGCCGACTCCAAGCCCACCAAGGAGCGGCATACCAAGAAGTCAAAGGCTGCCAAGGAGCCCACCTCTTCTTCTGATAAGAAAAAGGAGGCATCCAAGCAGGCCTCAAAGAACTCCTCCCCTCCCCCCTCCCAATGGCTCTTCCCCTCCTTCTTCATCTGACCCCCAAGATGAGCCGGAGGATTACTCCAAGAAGTTTAAAGCTTCTGGTCATGTGGCTTGGGATCCACTGGCCATCCACAACATTTGCAACATGGACAGAGAGTTTAAAGTTCCCAAGCGCTTCCTCTGGTACTTTCCAATCATGTCCGTAAAGGGTGGCCCTGGTTACGTTGCCAACAATTATATCTTTAATTGCAACAACCAAAAGCGGCAGACCAAAAGCAAGCACTTTGTCTGCAAGGATAAGACTTGTGGGGCCCAGTTGAACACCAAGGGCTGGGAGCAAGTAACGTTGGAGAAGGGGGAGCACACTTGTGAGCCCCCCAATCATCTAATCA
This sequence comes from Entomophthora muscae, assembly GCA_014839935.2. Taxonomy (NCBI): domain Eukaryota; kingdom Fungi; phylum Entomophthoromycota; class Entomophthoromycetes; order Entomophthorales; family Entomophthoraceae; genus Entomophthora; species Entomophthora muscae. Next base: position 174,607 of record QTSX02000820.1, on the reverse strand, counting down.
CTTGGATGTTAAAGTGGTACCTTGTGCAAATAATACCCACATCCTCTCATCTTTGTGCATCAGATCTGGCCATCAAGGCCCTCCAACATCTCAAACCCAACAATCTCAAGTTGGTATCAACACAGGAGCAGTTGGTCAAATTCATCAGCAATAAGTGTATTGCTGCCAATCCCCCTCCCCCCAAGGCTTCTGACGTCCTCTCTGAGCTCACGCTCACTCATGAGCTTAAGCAGCTTCTGAGTGGGGAGCGCTTCCTGCTTCATGACAATGGGCCTGCAACCAAGGACCGTATAATCTGCTACTCAACTCAGCAGAACCTGATGGAGTTGAAAAGGGCTCAACCTGGCTAGTTGATGGTACCTTTACCACTTGCCCCCAGATGTTCAAGCAGCTCTGGATGACCCATGCCCAGATTGACATCTGGGTGATTCCACTTGTGTTCTTTCTTATTCCTGGGGCCACTGAGGCCATCTATACCCGCGTATTCTCCATCCTCCGCCAAGCAATTGCCCTCCTTCCTCCCGCCAATGATGATGAATCCAAGAAGACTCCCCCCCACACCTGCACCAACCCACCTGCCTCTGACAAGAACCAGGCCACCCTGGACTCGGAGGAAAAGGCAAGGATAAGAGCTCTTGGGCCTTGCGTGTGCATTATGGACTTTGAGCCTGCTCAGTTCAATGCATTTGAGCAGATGTTTAGCAAGGAGGTGCAGGGGTGCCACTTCCATTTCCGCCAAGCAGTTGCTTGTAACATGCAGGCCCACACTGAGCTTAGTAGGTTGAGCCGGAGGGATACTTTGGACACCTGCAGGTTTGTGCTGGCACAATTTAGTGCCTTGGCTTTTTTAAAGCCAGAGCACACTGCAACAGGGTTTGAGGTGCTCTCAAAGGATCCCTACATAGTGAAGCACCTGGAGTTCAAGCCTTTCCTCAAGTACTTTGAGCCCCAGTGGATTAGGAAGGTCATCACGCAGAGGCAAGGCAAGGCCCGTGCCAAGGCTAGCTGGAATGTGTACCGGGCGGCAGTGAATGTGAGCTCAAGACCACCTCAGCGCTAGAGGCTTACCACAAACACCTCAAGGCCAACTTTGGGCTCCACCCAAAATTCAATAAGTTCTTTTCCCTCTTGCAGCACAAGCAGGAGAAAACCATCTCCAAGCTGTGTGATCTCTCCAACTGTGTCCCCCCACCAAGCCAACAGCCCGCTGTACCCTCTTCACCAAGGCCATCCAGGGTGCGGCCAAGCACAAATACAAGGCCTCTGAGCTTAAGCAGCAGCTTGAGCTTATTGCCACTGCCCTCCTGGAAGGGGCCAAGATGAAACGGGGAAAGCATGATGAGGAATAAAATTGCTTGCTTGCTCGGTTATATGATTTTTACTTTTAACTTTTAACTTTTTAACTTTAATTTTTACTTATTAGCTTTGATCATTTAGTTTTTAGTTTTTTTAACTTAATTAGATAGCAGTGATTGTTCTATGTATGCATGGTAAGTTTGAGATGAATATTTATAGTTGAAAGTGAATGAAATATCTTAATTTTTGTTAATTTCCAAATTAAACATATGATATTCACAGTTGTGCCTATATAAACTATATCAAATTAAAATTACTATTTCTTCATATTTTGCATAACTTTATTTGTTGTGTTTATTTTTGTCTCATTGGAATTTTAATTTTATGGTAATAAAAAATATTTTTATAATGAAGAGTGTAAATTACATAGTAAAATGAGAAATAATTGCTTATTTCTCCTTATTCCTATAATTAAGATACTGTTTTTATTGTATTTCTGAGTTTTCTGGGGTTACTTTAGTATATTATAGCTGTATAGTATAAGTTTTTAATTTAAAAGTTTTCATTACATCAAGATCTGTTAATTAAAAAAGTGTCAATTTCCAGTTGTCAATCAGGGCAAAAGCTGAATTCTCACTTTACTATAGTGTCAACTACCAGGGAGTTGAGTTTAAGGGAGTCAATCACCAGGGAGTCAAACTTACCACATTTGCCTGATTTTCATGTATCTCTTACTAATTAGTACTTATGATGTGGGTCAATCATGGAAAATCTATTCATCAAATCATATTACAAGGGAAAGTAATTCAAGTTCTAAACAATCACTTGTTTAGAATATAAGTGGAGCGGGCCGCATGATGCAGATAAATTTAATTCTCAATGTTTAACTATGTAATAAAGGAACCCGTACTCAACAAGTTAGTAAATAAAAACATTTTTAATTCTTTTTTATTATTTGTTGTGTTTGCACCTATACTAATGTCTTATAATATATTTAGATATTTTACTATTATAATTTTAATATTAAAATATCATTATTAAAATTCAAATATTAAAACATTATTATTAAAATTTAAATATTAAAATATAAATATTAAAATTTAAATATTAAAATTTTAAATATTTAAAAAAATAAAAAAATTCAAAAAGTTAAATTGCAAAGGAATAAAATTTATTAGGGAGATGCAACTTGCAAATGGAATGCACTTATTCCAGGGAATTATACCCCAAATCAAATTTTTGGCTAGAGCGTCTAATTGGATCCACATACTCTTCTGCACGTGGTGGACAGCCCTGGATGTGATTGCTAGAGGGGTGGCGCCCATTACCTTGGTGGTTGCCAAACGCTTAATAAAAGGGAGACAGGTAAGCAAATTGATCAGCAGATTCTTTTTGGGAGGCACATAGTACCCATACAATACTGTAAATTCAGAACCTGAACGTAAAAATGCGGGATTGTCAAATCCTTGGTCCAAATTTCAAATCACTTTTGCAGGATAGGATTTTTTAGTTAAATTGATTTTTTTGAGTATTTATTTGAATTTTAAAAAATGCGGGAACTCATAGACACTTTGCAAAGTTCAAGTTGAACTGCATATTTCCAATGGACAAAATGAATTAATTGGAATCAGATTTGAAGTGTTCAAATCCATCAACCATTTTCATTAAGTTTACTATGTTTTTTGGAATTGAAGGATTGTCAAATCCAAGAACCAAATTTCAAATTGCTTTTGAATGCCACTAGTAAACTCAAATAATAATTGTGGGAACTGGAATCCAAATTGAATGTACAGTAAGTAACTAGGACAAATCAACCTGAATCAAGAAGCTCCACTCTGGATAAAATCAAGTGAAAAATACAATCTAAACACCCATGTTTAGATATGAAATTAAGTGAAATGAAAAATTATCTAAACTGGAAATGATGCAATATTCTGCACTTTAAATCACCAATATAGCAGCTATAAAATCATATAATGATTTATGAGCTACTCTCCTGATGATGCTGAAATTTTTAAAAGTTTTTTGGCCCCTGGCTACGCTGTGGGCCAAAAAACTTATTTCAAGGAAGAAGGAGAGGGGGAAAGATAAAGCATTAGTTTACTAACTATGTATTCATGTATTGCTACTAAGAATACTTTATTACAGTAGATTTTAAAGAACACTAATAATAAAGTAGAATTATATATTACAATCTATCTTATCATGTTGTCTTTCCTTTGGTGTGTTGAATGTGTTTGCAATTAATTGGACACACATTATCAACACACCAAAGGAAAGACAATGTGATAAGATAGATTGTAATATATAATTCTACTTTATTATTAGCGTTTTTTTAAAATCTACTGTAATCAAGCATCTAAATTTTAGCCGTCCTAGAATGGAATAGGGTGATTTTTGAGAATGCCTATGATTCCTAAAAGAATTAGCACAAATCCACTCTATATCCTTTAGCATCCTTTTTGAGACACCTATAAATTATATTTATTTCAAATTCACCTCATTTTTTATTTGAAATTTGGTTCTTGGATTTGACAATCCCACAATTTCAGATTTTTTAATTTTTACATGATGTCCATGATTTAATTGAAATACAGGAAATCTCAAATTGTACATTAGAATCCCGCATTTCTGATTCATGTATCCTGCATTTGTTTGCTGAGTTTTGTCTTTTTTTTTTGAGTTATCTGCTCAAGAGATTTGAAATTTGCCAATTTAAATAAACCAAAAAAAATCAAAAAAATGGTTTATTTTATTAAATATTTTATTTTTCACTCAGCTGAGTTTCCCGCAAAAGTGATTCAAAATTTGGACCAAGGATTTGACAATCCCGCATTTTTACGTTCAGGTTCTGAATTTGCAGTATACGGCAACGTGAATTCTTTTCAAGGTATATTTTTCAGAGAAAATGCACAATTTCTTGTACACTTGAACTAATCTGTTGATATAGGATGTTTTGCTGAATTTGAAGATGGTTCCAGAGGGCGCCTGGCTTGTATCTGCTCCCCATTCCTTGGTGAACAAAATAAATAAAGGCTTGAAATTATTCACAAGGACTGTGTCCTCAAGTTTATTTGATAATGCTTTGAATAATTCATTAAAGTTTTCAGTTTTAATATATTCATTTTCTATTTAAAAGTCAGTTTTTATTAGGTTTTTTCATATTCATTGATGTTTCAAATGTGAATTGTTGAATACTTTCATAAATATATTCATCAAAGTTTAATTTGATATCCCCGCAAATTTCATTCATTTCTTTGAAGTTGATATTTGCTCCTATTTTGTATGCTTCCCTAATCCACGGCAAGCACCCCACAGGTGGTAAATATTACTTAGCTTTATCTTCAATATTTGCAAAATTATTCATATTCTGTTGAATTATTTGATTTATTTGATTTTTATTTATTTGTTTTATAGGGGCTACCAGTGATTGGTAACCCCCGTAGAACTAACTCGACGTAAAAGTTGTCACTTCCACAACCTTGTCCCCATCCCTAGTTATAGCTAAATTAAATAAAAATAAAACATAAAAAGACTTGCTGATTGTTTCCCCTGTGGCCCCCCTCAGCCACAGGCGCCCCTCCAGCAAACTTCATGAGTGTTGGCTGCTCTTCATTTATTTTTCTAGGCTTGATTTTCCTTATCTTTCTTGCAACTTGTGCCTCCTCTTGATTTTCATTTGATAAATTTTCAGTATTTCTTGAAGCGCTCCTGCTTCTTGCTTGTGTTTTGTTTTCTTCTGTTTCCATTTGGTCAGTTTCCACTTCATTTGTGTTTATTTCATGTGGGATTTCATTTCCTTCAATCAATTTGATTTTTTGAGTATTCTTTCTATTTGTTTTTGCAAATTTCTATGAGTTGTAACTTTCACTTTTGAAATCTAACCACTTGAGTATTTCCTTTTGAAGACTTAAAACTATTTCTTTGTGTTCTTTGTTGACTATTGTTCCCAGGCTATTTTTTATGGTTTTGTTTTGCTGGACCAAGGCCCTTCCCTCATTTCCCAGTTGATTTACCACAATTTCCCTTATGTTATGTTCAATCTTGACAACCTTTTGGAGGGCTGACTCTAATTTGTTGATAAGGCTGTAGATATTTGACATTTTGTTTGAATTACATCAAAAAACTGGTTTTTATAGTACTACCCTCAACGCATGAATATTTTTCATCACCATTAATAAATTAAAGACCATAAATGTGAATATTGCATTAGAATATTACAATTAGACGTCAAATATTGATATTTAGACATTATGTGCATAATTAAATGCATTTTGTTTGATAAAATTAATTGTAAACTTGGCCTTTTTCATTGTAATTTATTGAAATGAACTGTGTTTATATTAGAGAGCCATTAACGCTTAGTACAAATATTGATACATAGTGCATTTTACAGCCTGTATATTTACCTATTGGTAATAATTCTGTAAACTTTCCATTCAGATTTTGCAAAGTAATGATAATGTAATAGATTAATAAATTACTGTTTATTAATCTATTACATTATCATTACTTTGCAAAATCTGAATGGAAAGTTTACAGAATTATTACCAATAGGTAAATATACAGGCTGTAAAATGCACTATGTATCAATATTTGTACTAAGCGTTAATGGCTCTCTAATATAAACACAGTCCGTTTCAATAAATTACAATGAAAAAGGCCAAGTTTACAATTAATTTTATCAAAAAAATGCCTTGAATTATGCACATAATGTCTAAATATCAAGAGTTGATGTCTAATTGCAATATTCTAATGCAATATTTACATTTATGGTCTTTAATTTATTATTGATAATGAAAATAATCATGCAAATAATTATATGTTACCACATAAATTTACAACACATTTTTTAAATTTGGGAAATGCTAACAATGTAAAGGAAATATTGTTAATTGTGAATTGAAAGAGAAATATTAATTTTAATAAGTTGTCACAAAGAAAAGATTTATTTTACTCATCAAAGGACAAGAAGGGGAGGGAATGGGCGGAATGAATGTTGCCTTCATCTGTGCCTGTGAAAGGAATTTTTTCAGATATAGTGGGGGGATGGGCGGTGGTTTGGGAGTCAGGGTTGGAAGATGGGTGGCTTAATGGGGAATTGGAGAGACAGGATTGATTGACTGGGAAGGGGCAGCAAGAGCTGAGTACTTCAATTGCTTGAATTCTTCTTCCGTCATGTATGTGGGCTTGACAAAACGGATGGACTGGCGTGGGGGAAGGCAAGATTCCTTTCTGGACTTATCACTGTCACTTGCATAGAAAATGACAAGATCTGATAGGTCCTGGACAAACACAGAAGGGAAAGGCTCATAACCCTTATCAATTTGGGTGCACAGTTTGTTGTATGTGGCAGGCTTTAAGCGCCTGAGTGCAGAACCAAAATTATAGAGACATACATCTGCAAGATGCATGTTGGCGTAGTTGATGGGGTAGGATCAACAGGTATGCCCTGCAGCCCTGATTTCTTGGGTAGCCCATTCCTGCTGCTCCATCTCCGCACTCAGTACAACTGTGTGTATGGTGTTTTGGGTAGCCCACTCCTCCAGCATGACCTTGAGCTCTGTCTGATAGGCATAACCATCTATGGTGTTCAATATTGCCGAGTAGTAATTGACACCCAATGGGGAAACTGCCAATAAAACCCTAACAAAATGATACATGATTAGGCCGCGCTTGTACACATCAGACTGGATTTGCTTTCCCCCAAAGTCTTGAATACTTGCCAAAATCTTGGTGTATGACAGGAAGATTACGTCATTACGGGCCCTCATTGCCCCCCTTTAATAAAATTGATGATGGTTGAATTGTATGGATCAGTATCCACCAAACTGGGGCCAGTGAGAACCTGATTGGATAATATTCTAGAAGCAACAACAACTCCATGCATCTAAAAGTTGTCTGTTCTCTTATTTGTGAAAATGCCATGGAGTCCCAGTTGGAGACATACCTGGACCAGGGGCATCCACGGGTCACGTTCCATGATGGCCATCATATGGGGATGGGCTATATCACCTTTGGTTGAGGTACAGGCACCAGTCAGGGTCTTCTTGGTAGGGGGGCACAGTTGGCGTGGGCTCGCAGGGTTGCAGCCACAGTGGATTTTGAAAAACCCATTGCGGCTGCAATTTCCCCAAGGGACATAAGCATCCCTCGCTTTTCAACCGTTTCAAGAACAATCTCTGGGTTAATTAGCTTTCTTCTGCATCTTGCAGGCTGATTGGCTAGGGGATGGATGTGTCTATCTTGGGAATTGGTCAATGCCATCTGATTGGCTGTTTTGGTATTTGGGACTCTCTGGGTGACCCCATGGCTCAAATGGCTGGTTTCAGATGTCATTGTTGATTCAGGATTTGGGTTGGCAGCTTCCTGTGCATGATGGGCAAACAGGGCCATGCTAGAAGTTGCAGGAGAAAGAACACACTTCTGAATGGGGCTTGTGGAGGGGCCTGCGGGTTGGGAGTGGCCATAGACAGAGGCTTCACTGTTAAGAGACCCAGCGTAGCCCTGCATGATTTTGTCAAGGCCAGGGAATAGCTCGTTGACTTGGTTGGTGTTGGAAGAAGACATAACAAATTTTTATTAAAAAACTTAAACTCAAAAAGAGGAGTGTATATTTTAGTCAATTTTATTGTTAAATATAGAATTTTGTGAATAGTAGGATCTAAATTTTAGCCGCCCTAAAATGGAATAGGGTGATTTTTGAGAATGCCTATGATTCCTAAAAGAATTAGCACAAATCCACTCTAGATTCTTTAGCATCCTTTTTGAGACACCCATAAATTATATTTATTTCAAATTCACCTCATTTTTTATTTGAAATTTGGTTCTTGGATTTGACAATCCCACAATTTCAAATTTGTTAAGTTTTCCATGATGTCTATGATTTGTTTGACATACAGGAAATATTAAATTGTACATAAGAATCCTGCATTTCTGATTCATGTATCCCGCATTTGTTTGCTGAGTTTTGTCTTTTGTTAGTTGAGTTATCTGCTCAAGGGATTTGAAATTTGCCAATTTAAATAAACTAAAAAAGTCAAATTAAATGGTTAACTTTATTAAATATTTTAATTTTCACTCAGCTGAGTTGCCCGAAAAAGTGATTTGAAATTTGGACCAAGGATTTGACAATCCCGCATTTTTAAGTTCAGGTTCTGAATTTACAGTAGCAATAAATTAAACTATCCAACAAAGGTATACTCAGCTTCCATGTTTTTCAAAACAAGGAATAATTGTATAGTTAGAAAGGTTATATTCCAAATGTTCTTGAAATCTGCAAGGAGGGCAAGCCTTGTGAGATCTACTTTTACCTTGGATAGTAATGCTTGAATAGAGGATGGTGAAGTAGATTTGATATGATTTTTAGAATATTTCAAAGGATGTTGAACTAAAGGCATTACATGTTTGGTTGTGATAAGCAATCCTCTTGTGTTTATTGATGGTCAGTATGCATTCTAGGGAAATCAGAAGAATTATTTCCATGAAGTTTAGAATGATGGATTTTGAAATATAGTTGCTGCTAGCTTTTAACAAATGGGGTAGTATTATGTAAGCTTTCTGATCTGAAATGAGAGAAGGTTGATATGAAAGCACCAAAAGATCATTGTTCAAGCGATTTGTTTTATTTGAGGATTTCTTAAGCTTGAGAGTTGATCGCAAAAACATAATATAAATTATTATCGCAGTTGAATCATAGCGATAATTCATGGTGGTCCATCTAAAGGAGGCTGGGTTTGGCAGACAGTGTTTACGTGAGTCAGAGCTATTGGTGCCCGAGTTAAAGATTTGCAGTGAAATATTTAGCAAGTCGAATAGAATCAGCAATCTATCCTCCAGGCCAGCCTTTAGTTTCTACGCATACGAGCAAGTATAGATATTTTGTATTGTCATTTATAGCAGCAAACATAATGGCCCACGTTGAACCCACCTCCGTTGTAGATATCACTGCTTCAGTGTCTAATTTTGTTGCTGAGCCAACTGAAGCAGACGCCGAAGTTGAGTCCTCGGAGCCTCGGACAGTTTTTTCCGATCCCACCAACTTTAATATCAAACATCCCCTTAACTGCGGCTGGACATTTTGGTTCGATAATCCCAGCAAAAAGAAAACATTCAACTCCTGGTCTCAGAACCTTAAAAAGCTGATAACGGTTAATACTGTTGAAGATTTCTGGGGGTATTTGCTTCGGCCTTCTCCTTTTTAAATGCTTTATAGGGTTTTTAATAACATCGCCAAGCCCAGTGAAATATCTGTTGGTGCTAATTTTCATCTTTTCCGTGACGGCATCAAGCCTGAATGGGAAGATCCTGCTAATGAACATGGTGGTAAATGGGTTTTTGCCGCTGGTAAAGGGAAGCATGACATCGATGATCTTTGGCTACATACTGTACACATCTTATTCCTTTCTCTTGCTGATATATTTAGCTGCTGGCTTGCATAGGTGAAGCGTTTGAAGTTGAAGATGAATTGTGCGGGGCGATTTTCTCTTCCCGCAGAGATGTGTATAGAATAACGTTATGGACTCGGTCATGTGATAGCGAGGAAATTGCTCTTGCCATAGGGTACCAGTTATTCACTTTTATCTTCTAACGCACTGTAGGCAAAAGTTCAAAGAGGCTATCTCACCAACCCAGGAAACTATAGAGTTTTCTTCCCACGCTGACAGCAGCAAATCAAAAGCCAAAAAACTTACCGTTTAAAAATAGAATTCAACTCCCCTGGTCGTCCTCAAATATTTTCTGTATGTATATTTTTTAAATATCAAATTCTTTAGAAAGGATTGAGTCCTCGCTCCTGGGGGTTCTCCCTTTTCCTTGATTATTGGGAAAATTAAATCCCTTACCAAGCTTCTTCTGCTTCTAATTCAATAATAATAGCACGGGCAGTTTTTTATGCAAGGTCCTGGTTTTTTCTAAATTGAGTAGTACTTTGACTTCATGAGGGGAAAGTGTAATATCTCACGCCGTTTGCTTGTTTGATGCTATCTATTTAGTCTAGTTGCTTCAAGTGGAATATTTCCTTGAATTAGTGCACCTCAAGATTCTACACCCTACTGTCTAGTCAGAACCACTTAGAGTCCAACTAAAGGCTTCAACTTAATCTTCTCTGCTCATGAGACATACGTTTAAAACAATGGCACCTTTGTTATATGATACAATATATATGAACTTTGAAGTTTCTATGTCTCCCTTCACACTTTAGTCCAAACATCGCGATAAAGTATAACTAGACTGCTCAGAATCAGTAGTATTATTATCAAGCTTTGAGTTTCAATTCTACTTAATTCAAATACCCCCCCATAAATTTATTTTTAATACTCCAACGATTTCCCCTCAACCCCTGCGTTTCGGGCTACAGCTGGCCTTATAGGAAACCTCTATTTGCATCAAGTCTGGCAGAAGATTAAAATGTACAAGTCAAACAAGCTGCTCGCCTGGAGCTTCCTTTAATTACAGCTGCATATAGCTATACTCAAAGACCCCTTTAGTTTACTTTGAGCAGCGGCTTCGGCGCTGGTTTTCAATTTGTTCAACAATATTAACGCCAGCCCTTTGCTACTAGAGAAGTATACTACCCAGACAAACCGGTCATTGGCCACTAGAACAACCAGCCTGGAGTAATTTTGCTGGTATGACTAGGTCGCTTGGTTACAATGTAAAATCGATTGGATGAAACTTGCGCCAAGAGGCTTTCTTAAACTGAGCTCCTAACAAGTATTATATTCTTGGTCCTTCTATTAGGGCTGCTTGAATATCCAAGATAAGTATCGGCTAGTAGACCAGTTAACAGCCTTGTTCCAAGAAACGTGGTGCCGTAGTTGAGTACTTTATACAAAAAAATTGAAAACCAGTGAAACGATAAGGACTGAACGATGCAAAGGTTTAAAATGGGGAAGAGAAAAATAAACATACATTTATTACATGCCAGGTCAATACATTAATGGATTCAAGTTCCGGGGAAGCTCCCGTACGCTACAGGGGATTGGGTCCATGGATCCCTGTCGGTCATGTGCTAGCAGTTGTACAAGTAAAATCAAGGCCCCAGGGCCAAATTTACCCTAGCTCCGCAAGGAGATCGCTCCCATTCCAGACTCTCAGGGATGCGCCACTGTAACAGAATCAACTGCCATTGCTACTAATTGCAAACCTAAACACTGCTGAAAAGCCATCCCATCCTATAAGAAAGACCAAGAAGAGCTCAAAGCTGACCTCCCAGGCCAGAAAAATCTCTGCTTTAAAAAGGAAATGTTTATAATACAGTGTCCTCCATGAGTAATGGGACATCCGCATTATTTAAGATAATGCAAAATTTTAGAAATGACAAATGAGTGAGATCAGCATGAAAAGATAGCCCACAAAAGTTTACACAAGGTCTTAAAAGGGGTAGGAAGATATTCTGTCAACTAATTTTCCGTCAACTGATTTTCAGTTAAATTTGATTCTACTATAATTTTCTTCATGTGTAATTTTTTACTTTTTGACAATAAAAAAAAGATAAAAATAAAGAATTTTTCCCTATAAAAGTTATTCTTTGAAACGTTTAATGTTCTTATTTTATTTTCTAGCAGTGAAACTTAATTTAATTACTTTTTAAAAAATTAAATACTTAAAATTAAGCCTCTTAAATACAAAAAAATAAAATTAGAAATGATTATGTGTGGGCATAGATTTTGTTAGTAAATAAATTATATTTAAAGCTTTTGATTTATTATAAAGTTAAAAATTTTATGTATGAAGAAAATTATAGTTGGATCAGATGCAACTGAAAATCTGTTGACAGAAAAATAATTGACAGAATATCTTCCTGCCCCTCTTAAAGATGCAAAAGTAAAAAATAAAACAAAAATAAATAGGATTAGGACTTTTTAATCCATATGGGAGGTATGCCCATAAAAGGCTTATGAAGTAGAGCCTCTTCTCTGACCTTACTTAGATATTAGAATTGAGGTTACAGAATCTTTTGAACAGAAAATATGGTTAAAACAAGAGAAATATCCAAATAAGTCTGAGGTCAAGTTATCATGGCAAAGAATATGGGGTTACCCTACTGTAGATTCTGAACCTTTGGGGCAAAGTGCAGGGTTGTTAAATCCAGGAACCCAATTTCAAATCATAACTGAGGTGGATTTGAAATAAATATAATTAATAGTCATCTCAAAAAGGATTTAAAGGGATCAAGGGTGGACTCATGCCAATCCTTTTAGGAATTCTTGGCGTTCTTGAATAAACACCCAATTCTATTCTAGGATGGCTAAAAATATGGATGCCTAAGCTTCACCAAATTATACATAATTAAGATTTGGATAAGGAGTATAAATTTATTTTGTTTATTAACAAAATAAATATATGTTTCTGATAGCATTGTTATTGAAATTAGCATTATCAATTTTCCCCTCCATTCAGAATGGGTTTATTACCATTAAGTGTAACTTGAAATGATGCGCCTTATAGTAAAGTTACAATAACTGGTAATAAAACCATTTTGAATGGAGGGGCAAAATTGAAGTACCCAAATCAAAGCTCATAAATTGGAGTGCTTAAATCAAATTTTAGTGAGCTGGTAATGATTTTTTTAAAAATTTCTTTTTCAACCTCTCCTTTCTTTCTTAAGATAGAAGTTTGTTTGGCTCCTGGCTGCGTCAGAGGCCAAACAAACTTTTAAAACCCTTCTGCACCATCAGGAGGTTGAATCATATAAAATCTGATACCATATAAAAACCTTTTTCTTTCTTTTTACTATCCTCTCCTCTTCCATCTTTTTTACTGCAAATATTAGAAAAAAATAATATGTAATTAATGCTAATTAGATAAAAATATCTTTTTTTATACAGCTTTGAACTATCTATATTATGTTTTTGTAGAAGTATGATGCTTTTAAATAAAAGGTATTCACACCTTTATTTTTAACTAAATGTAAGTTACAGGTTATTGATAGCTTTGGGGGGGTTACAACTTGCTATACAGCAACATAAGCCTGTATCTTTTATTAAATATAATATTTTAAAGAATCACATTAATAATCAAGAGATGTATTTTATAGCATTCAAATGGTAATTTAAGTTTCATAGCTTTTAGGATGGACACATAAAATTCATATCCAATCAAACTCAAGCTGCACAAAAATTATATCATCAAACATATAATTTAAGCTGAATTTAACAGAAATCCAGCATTCAATAAGTAAACCAAAGCAAAAATAAAACATCTATATCAGTCATACAGCAGATTATAGTTGCACATTAAGATCAGGATCTTGAAACACAAAAATCAACTCACATGTACCAAAATTTCTATTATGTTTACTATGTTTGAAGCCAGGTGCACAAAGGCTGCACCATAATGAAAACTCTCACACAGAAATCATATCAATAGCAAATCAAATTTGCACCATACAAACCCAAAGCATAAATGAACCAAAATCAAACCTCTCTCTGTGCTAAGCTGCTTAAATACATACATACAATTGGAAACAAATATCAGATGGAATATTCTTAACATCTTTTTTTGGGTGAAAATTGCTCAAAGTTAAAGAGATTTCTTAAAAGTGATGAAAATAATAATAATGGGACCAATTAAGCCTAATATACAACCACAGTGCACATAAAAATACAATATGCAGCATGCATGAAAAAGCTGGCATCCAAAATAGCATGAAAAGTCCAAAAAAGTATAAAAAACAGTAATTATTATTTGCTTTAAAGGAAAACTTCTCACAGCTCAAATAACAGGCAAGTGCACCCAGTGGGGGGCCCAAGACTGCAGACACCCAAGAGGATCTACCAATAGAGCCACTGTATGTAGAGAAGATAAAGCAGCCAATATAATATCTAGCAGTAAAGAAAATGTAGCAACCTAAACCCAGAGACGGGCTATTTATACTGGGAGAGTCAGGTGTGAGAATTGGGGAGCAGGTTAAGAGGAAATAAAACCAAACTCTCAACCACAATAAAAATCGCGGTTTCAGCAACAACCAAAAGGTTGTTGCCAACAATTCCTGGGTAGGTCAAAGGGGGGAAGGAGTCAACTAAACACTGAAAAGCAACAGATAAAACCAAATGACCAAAATTACATACAAATTTCAAACTTAATTAGATTAGAGAATGATGAAGCAAGGTCTTTTACAACTCTTGCATTTGTTTAAGGGATTGAATGGGATTGGGGTGGTAGATTAAATGTCACAAACCAATTGACCAATGATATGAGCAGATACAAATGAATTTCTTGAGGCAGGATGATCTTGACAAATTTTGAACAGACATAGTCAAAAGGAAAACTGAATCAACTAACATCAGGAATATGCTTTGGATGCAATTCCACTGCTCCTGGCTGCTCTTGCACATGATATTTAACCAGAGGTGTCTCTTGGGTGGGTTAGGTGGAGGCATCTTCTGAATAATTCCAAAGTATTAAATTGATGGCTTTTCTTGGGCTTTTTTAATGACCTTTTAGATAAATATTCAAACATAATTTGGTAGAAATTCCCAAGCATTTGGCAGGAATTGAAGTGGAGGCCTAAGGGGAAGGCGTAACTTTACATCAGGAGTATTGATCATGTCAGGGCTGAGAGTTATTTTGTACCAAGATGCCATTGAAGGGTCCCACTTTTTGGGGTATTGAGACATAAATTCCTAGTACAAGAAGGGCAAAGAGTGGGATAGTTACAGTATGCCAGCTGCAAGGGGTTGGTAGGCACCAAGGTGGGGCACCACAACTTTGACCAGACTAAAGATGGTTAAGATAACCATTCTGTATCTGTGGTGGTCATAGGGTTAGACCTCAACAGTAGGTTGAGGGATAGGGGTGTCACGGTAAGTTCCATAATGCTGGGGATTATCCACCCAAGCAAGAAGGCTCAAAAAGCTGGGAAGCTTTTATCAAAATTGACCAAATTAATGGATTTAAATCAAACAGTCAATTGAAAATGGGTTATGGCTGCTCCAGTCTGTCAGCTGAAACCGGTTCCCCCTTTCAAACTGACATTGATAAAATGACGTAATTTAAGGATCACCAGATATGAACTTGTTAATCAGCATGGTCGTCAGAAATTGGTCACTCAAGAGTTCTTTGCAACCTGGACTAGATACTCACTTGACAATGTGGAAGGAATAGGAGCCCAGGATCCAGGCGGTATTGCTTAGTCAAGTTTTGATATATATTGAATAACTTTCACTGTTTCAACTCTTAAGAGTTGAGTCCTCCCAAAATTTACTCAATAAAAATCACATATTCCCTGGTCTAACTTTACTTTTGAAAACGCATCCTGTAGTTGGATTGTTACACTACATCCCCTAAAATTTAATCCTTAGCTGGATTATTACTGGATTATGGGGGCCTGCCGTTGGTACTTTGTTGTTGCCTTCACCCAATGTTAATTCAATGCCTGTCAATCTTGGAGCTGTTCCCACTCCCGTTGAAGCTGAAACTCATGTGCTTTCCCAATGTCCTGGATTTTATGCTGAAGACACTCTGATTCTCTCACAGGCCATTTATTAGGGCTTTTCTGGTTGGAGTTAATTATTTTTCTTAACTCTAGTATCCCATTTGGAAATTTCACAAAATGGTATTTAAAGCTGCGTTGGTGGTTGATCATTAACTCTATGTGGATTTGGTGGGTGATTCCCCATCACATGGAGAGAGCTTCTAATTATCCTGTGATTTCCATCCCAGGGGGGAGGTGCATGTGGTATGTAGCAGCTAGCTCTTCCAGGGCTGGGCCCTGGTTGATAGTCCATCACAAGTGGCTCTATTGGTTTGACTGTTTGGTAGGTAGGCTGATGAGAAAGTTGTGTCCAAGGTTGTAATATTATGTATGAAATAAAGGCTATTATCATAAGACTTACCATACACTTTATTTAAATCTGTCTGCATTTGACTTAAGTGAAGGGAGGTGGGTTTTATACCACTCATATGTTCTTCCTTGGAAGAGACTACTAAAAGCTTTTTGAAAAGAACCAGTGTCTCATCTTTTAGTCACAGGCACTTGGAAGGGAACAGGAAGAGAGGGAAGGGATCCAGGCTTTTTGGCCTGACATTGGTCATGGAAATTCATCAGAGTAGTGGCAGTGGATTGGCTTAGGGAATCTTGGCTGGGAACCTGGCTGGGAACTGGATCAGTGACATCTGGTCTCATCTTCATTGTGGATAGATTGCTGAGTGCTGATTGGGTGGCTTCCATCACAAGCAGGGATATGTACTGGGGTGCAAATATTGCATGGTTGGGGAGAGTATTGTGATAAACTGATTGGTGGGCAATTTCATTCTTCTGGGTAGTGATATTCTTTATCATTACATCAGTTGGTGTTTGGTGTTTGTCTGAATTGGGTTCTTGCATTCCCAAGCAATTCTCAGGGTTAACCATTGATTATTGGCAGAGGCTGGGGAAACAGAAAAAGATGGAGGGGTAGTAACAGAAACAGAAGCAGCAGGAACTTCAGAAGGGGAAGCCAGACCAGAAATTGAAGCCGCCACAGCATTCAAAATGCTGGTTAGGGACTGGAGAAATCCTAGTTGGTACTGGATTTGCTCCAGTACCCAAGCAATGCAATTGGATGTGGCTTGGGAGCCAGCTAGTTCCTTTTTATACTTGGAGCCAGTGGCTCCCAAGTTGTTGGGGGCTGCTAGCTCTCCTGGGCCAGCTAATTGGCTGACCCTGGTGGCTTGGTAGGGGTTTGATCCCCCTGGCAAACTTTTGTGGCCACCCACACAACCTCTTGCTGGATGTGGATGAAGGCTCAAATCCTGTTAATTTTGTTTCATCTTTGCTGGCCCTTACAGATCCCAAGGTCTTAAAGCTTACTATAGAAGCTCAAAAGAGTACCACATTCATAACAGTAGATAAAAAAAATTTGAGCAAATTTCCCTTGTATACCCACCTGAATACTGCAAAGATGCACCTATTCAAGTATGTGTAAGAAGTGTGAGACTATAATTAAAGCTAAATGTGACCCTTTTTGAGTGAATGGGACAAATAAGAAAGGGAAGAGCCATAATTCTATCACATTGTAAAGGGGAAGAAGGTATTGAAGTATGTCACTAAATACTACACCCAGGTACCAATTCCCATTATCGCCCAGTCAAACGTCACTACCCAGTGCACTCCAAAGGCTGAAAGCCCATCTTCAACACCAATGATGATATATTTACCAATCTTATAAAATTTATGGCTGACTAAAAAAAGGCTGCAAGTATTTTTAAAGTTTGTCCAAAGTTGGATAGTTGCTTATACCAAGTCTATAGAAATTCCAGTCAGATTAATCTAATTGAGAAGCCCATAAAACTATCAATCACCCTAAAAAAGAACATAAATGAGCAATATGCCAGAAAATCAATTGAATTTGAAATCTTGAAATGATAAATACACAGACCATAGTGAAGTTAACTTTTTTTGGAAATACATGATAATTCCTTATTTCTGCCAAGTTGTTAGAGGACCTTGCTTCTTGTGGAAAACGCTCAGGTATCTTTCTATAATTAGAATATCTCAATAAACACTGAGAACAAACACAAATACAAAAAGCATATACTACACTCAAGGCCATTGAATCTTTTTGCTTTTTTACATCAACAAACCATTGTTTACTTCATCTCTTCACAATTTTAATGGCAATCTAGAAAAAGGCATCCATAAAAGGAGATCTCATTGTGCATCAGTGCACACCATTACTTATTTTATATTGGCACACCTTGGTCCTAAAGGGATTAAGGTCCATCAGATGGTTAAAGGCTATCACAAAAGTGACAAATCTCTTACTTTTCTCCAGAGTGTAAAGTAAAATTTCATAAAAACAAGCTGTTGCTTTGTCAATATCATTTTTTTGGATTATGGCTAGCTTCAAAAAGTAACAGAGGTCATAGATGAATTCCTTTTGATTAACACTAGTATACTAATTTTCAAAAGCCAATTAGATACAGATATTATGTGCCTCCTATTTCTCCCTGTGTACTCACCTTTCCCAAACCCAATTAAAGAAGTATTTGGGTGTCCCTAGCAAGTTGTCAAAAATGGAAACCCAGATGAACATGAGGCCATATTTGATTTGCTATGTTTGGGGTTATGTATCCCCTGGTTGAGACAGCGGGTAAATTATATGCCCACTAAGATTCTTTTATTAATAGATGTCTAGCTTCTGTCACAATTAAATGGATTTGAAGTTCCTTTAATTTATAGTTTTTTGTTTTATATTTCATTCTTTTAAAATTGCAAGTGCTTCTAAATGATTTGAATAGAATTTGAATACAATCAAAAATTTATTAAGCTCAGACTATTTTAAACATAAAGTAGTTTAAAAGCTATGTCAACAAGAAAAAATATTTCATATTTAAACAAAATGAGCTCAGATTTAAGCAAATTCCAACCATCAGTGTAAAGTATACACTCTGTTAACAGGGATTTTTGATGTTAATAGACAAAATGGGTCAACACAGAAACAAAGTGTTCACAATTAAAGCAAAAATATTCAAAATATGAATCAAAATACATGGATTCACAAAAAATGGGTTGATTTGACCTTCAGTGTACATATGTGTAAAGTTACGCCTCCCCCTTAGGCCTCCACTTCAATTCTTGCCAAATGCTTGGGAATTTCTACCAAATTATGTTTGAATATTTATCTAAAAGATTAATGAAAAATCCCAAGAAAAGCCATCAATTTAATATTTTGGAATTATTCAGAAGATGCCTCCACCTAACCCACCCAAGAGACACATCTGGTTAAATATCATGTGCAAGAGCATCTGGGAGCAGTGGTAATTGCATCCAAACCATATTCCCAATGTTAGTTGGTTCAGTTTTCCTTTTGACTATGTCCGTTCAAAATTTGTCAAGATCTTCCTGCCTCAAGAAATTCATTTGTATCCGCTCATATGATTGGTCAATTGGTTTGTAACATTTAATCTATCACCCCAATCCTATCTCATCCCTTAAATGAATGCAAGAGTTGTAAAAGACCTTGATTCATCATTCTCTAATCTAATTAAGTTTAAAATTTGTTAGTAATTTTGGTCATTTGGTTTTATCTGTTGCTTTGCAGTATTCAGTTGACTCCTCCCCCCTTTGACCTACCCAGGATTTTTTGGCAACAACCAAAAGGTTGTTGCTGAAACCGCAATTTCATTGTGGTTGAGAGCTTGGTTCTATTTCCTCTTAACCTGCTCCCCAATTCTCACAATATGTTTACTATGTGAATTGGTGACAAAATACACTCACACGTGATGAGTTAAAACTCAAACCAAAAACAAAGCACAATAGCAACTCAACATTCAAATTAAACCACTTTATTTTTGTGTGCAATGGATTGTAAACAAGAATTATATCATGTTATATAAAATAAGGCACAAGATCTGAAGCATAATTTTTAAAAATATTGTGTTGGGTTTTGTAAATATGGCATAAGATCTTGGGAAATGGGTGAAAAATATTTTGGTGATTTGAAAAGGGGTGTTGTGAACCTGGAAACAAATAATTAAAAATCTATAATTGGGATATTGAGTGGGGGGATTCTAATTAAATAACCATGTTCAGATAAAAAGCAAAAATCAAAACCAGGGAGTAACTTAATTAAAATTTATTTAGTATTTTATTAAATTTTAAAATGGAAGGAACACAACACCAGAGTACCAATGCACCTGTTGTGCGCCGCGGTTGCAGTTGCCCCCGCGGGTCAAAGAATAGACTCAGTACAACACAAGTGCCTACTTGGGAGGTAGGCGGAAGAGGAGAGTTCCATAGTGACGCTGCACTGACACAGCTGGTTCAAGGAGCACAAGCTGCTAGGGTGCGGAGCATCAACCCTTGGGTCCCCAAGCTGACCTGGAAGCCCACCAAGGTTACTATAACAAAAACAGTTAGAAACAAGGAGGTAAAACTTACTTCCTTTGTTTTTGACCCTATCTACTGCCAGAAAGCTGTCCCAACAGCCATTATGGAGAAGGTTAAGCCTGTGCTTGACACAAGCTACAAGCCCTATGTCAGTGACAGCAACCAATAAAAGGTTGAGGAGCCCAATTATTTCCAAACTGCAGATGGGCAGCAGGTGCTCAAAAAAATTGCTGTGTTCTATAACAAAGTGCCTATGCCCTGCGTTATTGCTAAGCCAGTGAATCCAGATTCAACTACTCTCACTAAGGACACCTGGAAGACCATTCCTGACATCAAGTGCATCATTCTTCCCAAGCTGATGTGGGAATCTGGTAATTACAAGACAGTCACAGCCCTTGTTGGTGTGGATCCCAAATATGTCAGAAAAACCTTTAATAGGTACATCAATACTGGGCAAATTCTTACTGCAGAAAAATCCTTGCATGTTTCCACCATGATCTCTAAGGAGCACAAATGGTAAATCCACCATTGAATAAACTAAGACTGCTATCTCAAACTAGAAAACATACAGGCAATGCCCAAGTTCACTTTTGGATTCAAGGCTTCCATTTCCTTTTATTATCATTTGGTAAAGGATCTGCAGTTTTTGTGGAAAAAACTTGGGGTATCTCCCTACAATTGCAACAGTCCTTCCAACATTGATGTCTGGAAAAATATGCAGAGGCGTACACTGCCCTCAAAACCAAGGGGATAGTCAAAATTTATTATGTTGAAAAATTGGCATTTGACTTGTCTATGGAAAATGCATATGACTATGTCCCCAAAGGTTCCAATGATGGAGTAGCTTGGTGTGCTGCATTCCAGACCACAGCATATTCAATGGTGGCTCTCTTTGGTCCAAAGGGTGTTGCAACCAAGTTTCTAGGCTTGCCTGCTAACGTATCTTATGATACACAGGGGGCGCTCAATGAGTCGCCCCTTGACGTATTTAACGTTATGGATTAATCTGATGGCAATGTAAAATGCGGGTACTTCATCCTAATTAGGAGTGTTGCCAATTTGACCTGCTGATCCCTGCACAAGTTATTCCTTGGCTTCAAACCTTACATGGAACTCCCCACTATGCCACCCCCTTGTGGCCTTGTGGCTTTCCCCATATAGTATATTAATCACAATATTCTACAATAAACAATACCTTATTCTTATTATTATGTCCTTTCCTATTGGACTGTTGTCTTCCCCAATTCCAAGTACTGAACTCTCATTGGGATAGTTGCAACAAGGGGATTGAGCTCTATCAAATGATACTAGGCCCCCACAATAGCCAGACCTTCCTGGAATTTCTCTGATTGGTTTGGGAGCACCTGAAGTTCACAAGCCTGGGCTTCACCAACATCATTGTGTTGGACATTGTTGGTATCCACAAGGTGGCAGATATTCTTGAGGAATTCCAGGTGATTGAGCCTGGTGTTGCCATTGCCTTGCAACAATTAGCTACAGCACCTTTATGTCTTCTCTTCCTCCCTGCCTATTCCCCATTCCTTAACCCAATTGATGAAGTTTTTGGGTGGCTCAAGAGATTTGTCAAGAAAGGGGCAACATCCAGGCCCAATGATTTGTTCAATTTGCTGCAGGTTGGTGTCCATACCCTACCAGCTGAAACTGTGGCCAAATTCTAGGATCACACATATTTGTTTCTCTTTGTGTGCCTTGCCAAGAAGCCAATCAATTAAAGGCGTTGCTGTTCTCAATGTCTTTTTGGATTTAATTTTTAATATTTGCTTTTATTTAGTTTAATTTATTTTGACTTTATTTCTGTTATTCTGCATATTGTGTCAGGTATAATAAAAATTAACAAAGAAAAACCAATTGAATGAATGAATGGACAAATAAAACACAAGAATATTTATATTTCTATTATTATGATTATGATTTTATTTAGGTTAATGTTTTCACGTTTTTATATGATTCCCTCTATATACTGTCATGTTTATAAAAATTAACAAACCCAATAAGGGTGAATGAATGAATACATGGAATGATTTTTATTATGTATTTTATTTGTTGAATATAGATGGTTTGAGTAGATAATTTTTAAAACAAAAAATCATATAAAGAAATTTAAAATAGTATTTGGGTGTAGACTTTTATTGGGGGTGGGAGCGGCAGAATTCAAGGACATTGTGTTGAAATAGACTAGTAATTTCTATTGACAGCAAGTATGTTGACATTTGACCTGTACTAAATAAATTGCTGTGGGTAGAATATAGGAGCGTTGTGACACAATTGGTTAGGAGGATTTTTTCTGGTGGAGCAGCCATCCCATAGGTGGCAGCAAGAATAACTGGATCCTGAATAACATGCTCTATTGAGCTGTATTAGGGAGAATTTTTTCCTTCCAATAAATGGTGCACTACATCCAGTTTTATTATTACATCAGAGTTGTTGCAGGCTTCTGCTTTAAGAAATATCAGTACAACAAGACCTAGGTAAACAATCAAGTGAAGTCTCTGCCCTGCAAACAGGGAAGAGAACTAACAAAATTTATTAAAGGGTGCTAATTTTATTCTTTAA
The DNA here is from genome assembly GCA_014839935.2 of Entomophthora muscae. Taxonomy (NCBI): domain Eukaryota; kingdom Fungi; phylum Entomophthoromycota; class Entomophthoromycetes; order Entomophthorales; family Entomophthoraceae; genus Entomophthora; species Entomophthora muscae. The sequence goes on along the minus strand of QTSX02000820.1, from coordinate 151,920 downwards.
GGACGTAGTGGCAAAGAGTCTTTTCATTCTTTTTGTCATACCAGTCTTGTTAGAGTACCAGGAGTCCCCAGAATCTCAAAGGACGCCTACAACGGCTGGCATGACAGCAGCAGAACTATAACTAAGTTTTGTTATTTTTCATTGAAATCTTTTAGGATGTGTGATAGTGTATGCTTGGTGGGGTAACAGAAACATAATTCTTCTTGTCCCCTTTTCATATCAGGTAGGTTTTGGTAGGGCATAGTTTGGATGAAATCCCAGACAAGCATGAAAAAGAGCCTTCAGAATCTAGGGAGCAGAACATAGTGGTTGAGTTGCAGGTTGGGGGCCGCAGCCAAACCCAAGACCCACCATTTGGTGTCATCTTTCTTTGGTTGGAGTTATATAAGTTGTTCTTGTTTAATAGGATGATTCTTTTAATTTATTGATCATTTCAGAGGCAGCAGCTGGCGTCAGGACCAGAGGACGCCCTATGTGGGGGACATAGTTGCTGTAGAATTTTTGCAATTTGTACAGTTTCAGATACTGGCAGTTTTCTCCTTCTGTTTCTTCTAAATAAAAAGTTAGTAAAATATTTTTATTTAATTGATATTATAGTTTTTACCTTCTTCTATATCTTTACCTGTTTCCCCCTTGACAGGGGCTGCTTCACGGGATTTTTCACTAGTTGGGTATTGGTCTTTTGTTGGTCTTTGTTTCTTTTTATTTTTTAGCTGCTTGAAAATTTTGGGGTCCTTTGACCACGCCTTTGCAGTCACAAACCCCTGTGGCTTGAACTATAGATTGGCAAGAACATCTTTTTGTACGTTTAGGAGCCTGATTGCAAGTTTTTTGGTAGTATTGGGAATCTTTTTCTTCACTGTTGCAACCGAGTTTCCAGACTTGCCTGCTAACGTATCTTACAATACACAGGGGGCGCTTGATGAGTTGCTCCTTGACGTATCTAATGACATGAACCAATCTTGTGACAATATCAAATGGTGGGTACTTCATCCTAATTAGGAGAACTATCAATTCAACCTGCTGATCCCTGCATGAGTTATTCCTTGGCTTCAAACATTACATGGAACTTCCCACTATGCCACCCCCTTGTGGCCTTGTGGCTTTCCCCATATGGTATATTAATCACAATATTCTACAATAAGCAATACCTTATTCTATTCATTATTGTCCTTTCTATTAGACTGCTGTCTTCCCTAATCCCAAATACTGAATCCCCATTGGTTCAGTTGCAACAGTGGTAGCAGCGGTAGGTTGATAACCTACCTAAAACAAAATCCCCCCTAAGAAAGGACAGAGTATGGGATGTATGGCTACTCCCCAACAAGAAACTTTCCTGCTAATCCCCAAGGGGGACATCCCCAACAGGTATGTCATCTATCAAGACCAGCTAGTCCTCACAAGTGTGTATAATTGGCTCCGCCTCAGGCAGCGTGACGCCAGCGTCACCCCTCCCCAGTCAGACCTGTCACAACACATGCTCAACCTTCAGCTAAAATCCTTTGTGGGTGGCATCAAAGGGACCAACATTGTCAGTTGGCTCCAATCTACCAAAACCCGCCTCTGTATCTGCCAGGTCCCTGAGCCTATGTGGGTTGCCACTGCGTCTGGCTGCCTCACAGGGCCCGCTGCTGTGTGGTTCACCAACTGGACCAGTCAGGAACTTGATGTTACCTGGGCGGCATTCTGAGACGCTGTAAAGTACTGCTACAGCAAAACCTTCTCCCCCATTGTAGTTGGAACTCCTATTCTAGCAATCAAACAGACTGGGTCTGTTCCTGAGTACCTTGCCGCCTGGCAACAAACTCTTGCTGCCGCCCCCAAAGATGTGACTGACAAAAATGAAATGCTACCCACCCTCATCATCAATGGACTAAAACCCCATATCTGTAAGTGGGTCCGCGTAGGTTGCTGCACCTCCATCAATGACTGCTACAAGGCCATTGTGAAGGCTAACAACCAGACTTTAATGGGCTTCCGCTGTATTAGTGATGCTCCACCCCAACCTTGTGCAACACCTGGCAATGGCCACAATCAAGTGGGCTGCCACCAGCCCCGTCAGCAGGATAATGGGACTAAATGCCCCCGCAAGGGGGGAGCTCCAGCTAGCGCAGATTAAGGATCAGGGAAAATCCTGGGGGTTGTAGCAACAAGAGGCCCTACAACTCTACCTGACCCTTCCTCTCAATCCCTGCTTGCAAAGAGCCCCTGCAACTACAACATCCACAAAGTTGAAACCCCGGACGTCTTCCAAGTCCACAGTGACAACCCCATACTAAAAGCAAGCCACGCTTCAAATAAAGTAACCCACTTAGCCTATCTCTTCCGCTTCTGTGGGAACACCCACAAATTACTGGTAGATACCGGGGCCAATCACACTATGGTGGACCAGGTGTTTGCTGACTCCCAACAACTAGACCAAGTGCCTAGCAGGTTCAAGGCAGTACAAGTAGCTGACTCCCATAGAGTTGCAATTACCCATGAGATGGTACCCTTTCATGTGAGGATGGGGAACGTCCAGATTAAGCTCTCTGGGCCAATCATGGCAGGGCTCAGCCACAACGTAATTGCTGGCCTCAACTGGCTTTGGAACAACCGTCCCTAAATCAACTGGGATACATCTGTTATCATCCTTAATAGAAATGGGGTGGGCTTTCAGATCTACCCTTTGGAAATGAGCAAGTTACTCCACAATACTGTGTTTGTTAGGATAACCAAAACAGGCTTGTACAACTTCAAGGAGGGAAACTAGACTTCAACCAATGTTCAGTCAAAGTTATACACGCTGAACCATCTGCAGTCCCTCCCTTGGCCACTTCACCCCCCCCAGCACTTGCCGCCCTTCTTGGGGAGTACAAGGACGTCTTCAGTGAAACACTGGACCAACTGCCTTCTCCCCAGGAGGTTCAGCATGCTGTACAACTCCAAGGATTGTTACCTAAAGTACAACCATTATACCGTCTCACACCAAAAGAAGATGAAACCCTCTGCCAGCACCTTGTGGGCGCGCTTGATAAGGGCTTCATTTGCCCCTTGCTCTCTCCATACGGGGCGGCGGTCTTCTTTGTAGCCAAGAAGGACAGGTCCCTTCACCTGGTCACAGACTACCGTGCCCTAAATGAGGTGACAGTTAAGAATAAGTACCCCCTGCCACTGATTGATAACCTTTTTGATACACTTGCAGGTGTGAAGGTCTTTAGCAAGATTGATCTCAATGCAGGGTACAACCAGGTCCACATTGCACCAGGGGATGAGGCAAAAACTGCCTTCTGCATGCGCTATGGGTTGTTTGAGTGTTGGTTCATGAACTTCAGAATGACCAACGCTCCTTCCATCTTTGCCATGTTGACAAACAAAGCATTTGAGGAACTGATTGGAAAATGTGTGATTGTGTACCTTGACAACATTATTGTCTTCAGTCAAGATCAAACCACGCACCTCCAACACCTCTGTGCTGTCCTCAACACCCTTTGGAAAAACCAGCTAAAAGCTAAACCCTCCAAATGCTAATTTCTCCGGTCAGAGCTCTTGTTCCTTGGGCACACCATCTCTGCCCAAGGGATAAACCATGACCCTTCCAAGATTAAGGCAATCACAAGCATACCACCCCCCACTGATGTGGTTCAGGTGTGGACATTCTTAGGCATGGTTGCCTATGTGTGAAAGTCCATCCCCAATTGCGGGGAACTAATTGCACCTCTTACTGAGCTCCTCAATTCCAAACAGCGCTTTCATTGGACCCCTGTCAGAGATTGAGCCTTTGAGATGTTGAAGCAAAGTCTCACAACAGCACCAGTACTGCAGTTTCCCAATCAAAACTGTCAGTACAAACTTGAGACCAATGCCTCTGACAGGGCCATAGAGGGCGTTCTAAGGGTAGAAACTGACAATGGCGTCTTCCTCCCCATGACATATTATTCCAGGAAACTTACTGACTCAGAACAATGCTATCCCATTCATGATAAAGAATTGGCAGCAATTGTGCACTGCGTTGAGAAGTGGTGCTATTACCTGGAAGGTGCTACCTTCCCACCCAGCGTTCTGACAGACCACAAGTCACTTCAGTACTTCAACATGCAGTCCCACTTGACATGCCACCAAGCAGGTTGGGTTGAGTGTCTATCCCCTTACCAGTTGCGCATCAAGTACAAGCCTGGGAAGGAACTTGTCACAGCTGATGCCCTCTCACAACTCTACGTAGCATCCATCACTGGGGACAATGGTTTGGACCCCGATTGACCTATGCTCTACCTCCGCCCTGAGGCACCTTGCTACAAAGGCCTTAACTTGGTAATCATCTCCAAATTAAAGGACAACAAAATTCAGTTCACCACTGATGCTGGTAATGTCTGCTGTCGGGAAGAGACAGGTGAGAAGATGCCTTACATTCCCACCACACAATGAGGTGACACAATATTGCACTACCATCAAACCCTGGGTCACATCAGAGGATGCAATCTCTTTGAGATCATGAAACAGAAGGTTTGGTGGCCGCGCATGCATCAAGACATTTTGGATCTCCTTGAAATGTGTGTGCTGTGCAAAAAGAATTTGTCCAAACCTGCACCCCCCAAGTCTGTCCTGCCCATCAAGGCCATGGAACCCTTCAAGCAGTGGGCCCTTGACATTGTGGGGCCACTCCCTAAAGACAGACTGGGGAAGAAGTACATTATCACTGCCATTGACTACTTCAATTGCTGGCCAGTGGCCTGGGCAACAACTAACCACACCGCCACCACCATCACCTGCTTCATTGGCAAAGAAATTGTGGCCTGCTTTGGGCAACCCAAATGTCTCATCACAGATGGCGTCCCCAAACTTGTTGGGCATGTCATGAAGGCATACTGCGCCAAGAATGCACTCTAGCATATAGTTACAACCCCCTACCATCCACAAGCCAATGGGCACTTAGAACCGTTAAATGGCTCACTGGTTCAACAGATTGCCAAGCTCTCACAAGAGCACCCCAACACTGCATGGACTGAACACCTAACTACCGCTTTACTTATCCTACAAGCAAGAATCAACAGGGGCACAGGGTTCAGCCCCAGAACCCTGGCCTTTGGGGCGCCTGACAGTCTAACAGGAGTTGAAGAGGGAAAGTTACAGTCCAGAGTTCCAGAAAAGCCTCCCCTGGTGACAACCCAATCCCTAGACCAATGGCGCGCCAAAGCCTGGGAAATTGAACACAGGCAAATTGAAGGAGGGACAAAGCACCTCAAAGCCAGGCACGCCATAGGTGACCCTGTCTACACCCTCAACCCCAATTCTGCCAAGTTGGAGCCCAATCACCTAGGGCCCTTCAAGATAGCCGCTGTCTATGACAGGCATATCTATCAACTCAAAGATGCCCAAGGGAATACCAAGAAGCTTCACCACAATTGCTTGCGTCCCTGCTGCGCCATCTCCACACAAAGGCTGTTTGTGCGGACCTTCCCAGACCTTCTGCAGACTCTGGTCTTGTTGTCTGACGACAAGCAGGGGGCAAGGGGGGTTGTTGCCACCAAGTTTCCAGAATTGCCTGCTAATGTATCTTACAATACACAGGGGGCGCTCAATGAGTTGCCCCTTGACGTATCTAACGTTATGGATTAATCTGATGGCAATATTAAATGGCAGGTACATCATCCTAATTAGGAGCGCTATTAATTTGACCTGCTGATCCCTGCACAAGTTATTCCTTGGCTTCAAACCTTGTATGGGCTTTCCCACTATGCCACCCCCTTGTGGCCTTGTGGCTTTCCTCATATAGTATATTAAACAGAATATTCTACAATAAACAATACATTATTCTATTCATTCTTGTCCTTTCTATTGGACTGTTGGCTTCCCCAATCCCAAATACTGAATCCCCATTGGTTCAGTTGCAACATCACAGCTTTCACAGTAAGTTTGTTTAGTTTTTTGCCTTCTAACACCACCTCCTTTAGCATGTCATTCACCTTTCAATTGACCTCCTTGATTTTAGCCACCACCATGTCCAATTCCTTTATCATTGCCTCCAATTCTGCCATGTTTTTTTGTACTTATCCCAGCCCTTTTTATACCAATAAAATTTCCCAATAAACTATACCTATTCTATTGTAGATAATAGAATTTAAATAAATGTATCTTGGTTTTACTTATGATTTATTTTTAGCTTTAAGTGCTACTATTCATTTGATATTGATATTATGTATATTTATTGTATATAGCAACCCATTCCTAGTATCACAAACAACATATTTTGTCACGTATATGTTCTGTCCAAGTAAAACATGATTTTTTCTTGAAGCAATATGCCAAGTTTGACCCAAAGTACATATTTATTAAAAGATAGCCATTTTCACAGGTTATGTGTAGATCATTTATTTTAGAGATATATGTGTTGTAATGAATTATTTCAATTAATTATATTGTTTTTTATTATATCTTTAATATATTTAAAGCACTAAAATAAAGAAAATTCTAAAAACTACAAGTGTTATGGACCATATAATTGGAATGGGTGTACATGTGGTGTCTTTGTGCTTGGCTTAGACCAGGCTTATATCATTAAGTTAAACTGGTTGCACTAACTGAGGCGTGTCTGGTCTGATCCAAGAACAAAAACACCACATGTACGCCCATTTCAATTGGCTGGTCTGTAACACCTGTAGTTTTTAGAATTTGCTTTATTGTAGCTCTTCAAATATATTAAAGTTATAATAGAAAACAATATAATTAATAATTATTAAAGCAGCCAAATTTAAGTTGTGGCATGATAAAAATCAATCCTCACTTTATTTAAATGTAAATTATTTATTTTAACTATAAAAACTTGTAAACATTAAACCAATATAAATTAAAAAATAAAAACTATTGGGGGCAAGTTTTATTGGGGGAATGAGATTGGGTGGTGCAAACTAGGTGGCAGACTGGGTTGAGAGGGGAGGACTTGATTGGCTGGTGAGGTTGATGCTGGTCACCTGGGAGGATTAGATGGGGACTAGGGCAGATGGAGGACCCAATGGGAATTTAGTGCCTTGATTGGATTGGAGGAATTGATTTTACATGACATCATATTCTGACTTGGGGAGGACAGTGATTGGCTTGTACATTGGGGAGTCACAAGATGGAAGCTGGGGATCCTTTGGTGATTGGCTGTTGCTGAGAGCATTGAATGCCATCTTTGTAAACATGTCAGCAATCTTATGACAGGAAAAAAAGCACTGAGGGGTTGTTGGCTGCACTAACCACCTGGATGAAGGTTGTGGGGTTGCTCCCACAGATGGTGTCCCCAATGTTGAAGAACAACACATCACCCAGGTGAAGATCAGCATGGCCAGCAAGGAAAATTTAAACAATGTGGCTGTCTGCTTGTATTTTCTTGGATGCCACTTCAGCGCACTCCATTTGGTGGCTCAGGAATATTTGAATTTTGAATTGGCTGAGCTCCATGTGGCAAGCAGGTCAGATAGGAGTTTCCTGTACCATTAACCATTGGTGGAACTGGTTGTAGTCCAGTAAAACACAGTCCCTTTTGGGGAAACTACAAGAAATGCACCAATGACAGTTCCCTGTGCTTCCTTTTTTTGCCATTGGGAGTGTTCTTTTCACTCAAAGTGCCATAATTATGAAACTGCAAGGACAATTTATAATAGGATATAAATACAGAATTTTCCAAAATAGAGGAGATGCAGCAGGTGAGGGTGGCACTAATTGCACAATCATAAGGAAAATCAGATCCATCTTACAACTCATTGCACAGTCAATTGGTCAGAATCATAACACTGATTAAGAGCCCATGCATCCAGAGCTGCGCTGTGCAACAGGCAATAAAAATGCCCTTGAGCCAAAGTAGGCAGCAGACCTCAGTCAATTGGAGGTATGGGTCATATTGCAAAAGATCAAGCATGAAGAGATACACCTCCTTGATCTGAGAGTCAACCTGCTTATTTGGTTTCTTGCCCAGCTTTGCACCACCTCTCTTCAAGAGGACTCAGAACTCATGCTTAATCACTGCCTCTGTCACAAATGACAAACTCCTATCAACTATACTTATCAAAAAGCCTCTACTACAAAACTCAAACCCCGGCATCTCGCGGGCCGCCAGCCCTCAGGGCCAGCCGCCCGCAGTTTTTTGGGCTCAAATCAGAACAGGATTTGACTTCATAAAATCCTTTTAATCTTGATGGACCAAATGTACCTACGCCAATACTCTCCACACTAAAGGTTCCTGATAAAACAGCCAATCAACAGGCAGGGCCAGCCACAGATTCCAAAATAACTTGGGCCCGCACGGAAGGGGAAACAGATAATTTTCCCATAGAACGCGGGCCACCTGGAGGCAACCAATCCCAAAACCTGACTAGGGAATTTGAGCATTCTCAGTTCAAACCAGCCAATGAAATAACCCCCGCAATTGATGCCACCAAAGACTGGGAAGACCTGGTAAGCAGGAAACCCCAGGCCAACAGAAATTTTGAAAGTTTTACCATGAAAGATGGGCATACTTATACCCTGGGCCGCCAGGAAGATGCCCATTGCCATCCTTGCAATAAAGTGACATGAACCTTTGGTTCAACCAGATCATCCATACTTGTTATTAGTTTTACTTCATTTACAGTCTACTCCTTGCAGCTCTGCTCCCCATCCTCACCTACCCCAAGAAACTGCGGACCAGCCACCCAAACTTTACCGTCCACCAGGAGCTCCCTTCAGCCCAGTACATTTCACTGAGTACCCATCCAACCCAGCGTATTTGGAGTTTACTCTTGAGGAGATCCTCATCCATGACCCCAAAGCTAGAACTAGAGAGATGGAAGTCCTTTACAGAGAACGCATCAAAATCACCCAGCCCCCTCTGCTATTCCAAGACAAGTATAATTTCCTGCCCGCGTAGTTGGTTCCAATGACACCGCCCCTCACCCTGCGGCCCAAACGCCCACAAGAATCTGTGGCCACTAATGAATCCACTTCCACTCAGATATTTGGGGTGATGTATATCACCCTCACCAGATTGATTGATTCTATGGTGCCTGTAAGCGGACCTTGGGCAGTCCTTGGAAAATTGTTATCTTATATTGTAAAGTTAGCCCCAATCTTGTGGTGGGCTCTCCCTGCTGGGCCTGAAGGCCGTCCACCCGCAAGTTCTCAGGAACCCCCACTGGTTGGATCCCTGACATTATGGCAATCTACCTCAAACACGGTAACCTGGGCCCCAAGATGTTGTTAACTCTTGGGGCATCTTGTATGCTATTTTTATTGATTTCAGCTTACTATGTGTACAAGTTAGCTACCAACCTGATCACCTCAGTGATCCAACACCAAACCAACCCCAAACAGAAAGATACACTGCCTGGCAAGGAGAAGACCAAGACCCCTAACTTGCAGGTGCAGAACGTCATAGTAAACCAGACCACAACCCGGGTAGATATGCCCCAGATGGGGAAGCTCACCCTAGAAGAAGCCAGAAGAGCAATGCCAGTTCTCTGCCTCCATTTTCAAGCCAACACAAACTCATACTCCAACAACACTGAGAAAGTCCTTAGAGTAGCCTCCATGCTCTCAGGTGATGCCCTGGACTGGTTTGGGAAAGCAACTGCCAAGGACATCAAGTTCTCCCTAGACTATTCCCAATTTGAGAGCAAACTGATGGCCACAGGCAACAACCGAGACACCTGCCACCACGCCCTGATCAGCTTACTGGATATCCAACAAGGACCACGCTTGCTGCAAGCTTACACCAACAAGTTCCTGAAATTGAAAGCCAGAACCCAACTTGAGGACAAGCTATTGGCCATCCTGTACTGCCAAGGAGCCTGCCCTGCCCTGAAGGAGCTCCTCAAGCACCCCCCCCTACGCTTAGCCTGGATGAATTACTCCTCTTGTGCAGAGGATTGAGCCTCAACCAAGAAGGCACTCCCTTTTCCGCTCAGCGCGCAAACCAAGCCCCAACACCTGGCAGACCAGGAATGTCCCCTGATGAACTACAGCGCCACTACCGTGAAGGCTTGTGCTTTTATTGCCACAAGCCTGGACACCTAACCAAGGCTTGCCCCAAGAAGAGTAACCCCTCAGTTTCCTTGGCGCAAATAAACTCCTCTACTCAATTGTACAAATTCATCCAAGTCAAAGTAAGAACATCCACTAGCTCCCTGACTATTGAAGCTTTCATTGATACTGGAGCAGAGGAGAGTTTTATCAACGCCACCCTTGCCAAGGACCTTGGACTGAAACCACCAACAAAAGCGTCAAAGTAATCATGGGAAACACCTCCCACAACTTGAGTTTCAGGTGTGCCACTGAATTGCCCCTGAAAATTGGGCAGAACTTGTACCCAGCGTTTCCCATCATCCTGAAAGGGCTTTCCCACCCCCTGATCCTAGGGGACTCCTGGTCCCAAAGACACGGCGCTATTCTGAACTTCTGAAATCAAACAGTTGCCTTGAAGGGAGACAATTTGTTTGATGTGGTGCTGTTCCAGTTGGGCCCAACCAGTAAGGAACCCAACACACTCCTGACCCTGAGAATGGAACCCAGTGTGGGAAGCCTACCTGCCCCCTTGGAGAAGTGGAGCCACATCTTCAGTGAGGAAGCAGCAACCCAGCTCCCCAGTCACTCAATCTATGACCACGCCATTGACCTGTTACCTGGAACCTAACCCCACCATGGCCCCATATACAGCTGCAACCACTGCAAACAAGCTGCACTGAAGACATACTTGGAGGACATGACAAAAAAGGGGTTCATCCGGGTGTCAAAAAGCCCTTGCTCTTTGCCCATGCTGTTTATAGGAAATAAAGATGAAGGGATGCATCCCTGCAAAAACTACCAAAAACTGAACAATATCACTGTAAAGAACTGCTACCCCATTCCCAACGCTGACGACCTATGTGATGTATTGACAGGAGCCCAAGTATAATAAAAATTGACCTGAGAGACGCCTTCAACCAGATCAGAATCAAGGAAGGGGACAAATACAAGACATCCTTCAAAACTAGATATGGGTTGTACGAGTACTTGGTCATGCCGTTTGAGTTGTGCAATGCTCCCAGCACTTTCCAAAGGATGATCAACTCCACCTTGGCAAGCACCTTGACCAGTTCTGCGTGGCGTATTTGGATAAAATCCTCATATACAGCAAAACACATGAGGAACACCTCCAACACCTTGACCAAATACTGGAGAAACTCTTGCAGGCCAACCTACACGCCAAGCTGAATAAATGCAAATTCTTTCAATCTGAAGTTGAATTTATGGGATATGTGGTGAAAAAGGTGAGTTTGCAATGGCGCAGGACAAAGTAGAAGCTGTAACAGCCTGGCCAGTACCCAAATGCAGAAAGGACGTGAGAAGCTTTTTGGGCCTGGCAAATTATTGCAGGGATTTCATCCAAAAAATTTCTCACATCACCCTGCCCCTGACCTGCCTGTGCTCTGACAAGGCTGCCTTTGTCTGGACCCCAGAATGCACTGCTGCCTTTGAGACCCTGAAGCTCGCCTTCACCTCTTCCCTGGTCCTTGCCATGCCTGACCCTGCTAAACCTTTTGTGCTGAAGACAGATGTGTCCAACTTTGCGGTGGGTGGGGTCCTTCTTCAGGAAGGAGGGGATGGTATGCTACATCCTTTAGAATATTACTCCAAGAAGATGCTACCAGCCAAAGGGAACTACCCAATATATAACAAGGAGATGTTAGCTATAATAAAGTCATTGAAGCACTGGCACAGGTATTTGCGCAGTGCTGAACATCCTGTAAAGGTTCTGATAGACCACAAGAACTTAGTCTACTTCTTCAAAACACACCAGATGAACCAACGTCAGGCAAGATGGGCCTTGGAACTAGCCAACTATACCTTGACTATAGACTATAAGCCAGGAAAGGTTAAAGTAGTATCAGACGCCTTGAGCAGGAGAGCCAACTTGACTCCCTCCTCTACGGAAATCAAGGACTGCAACACCCACACACTATTAGACCCCGCCAACCTAGGGATACATCTGAAGTACTTAAATATTGCCGCCAGCAAACCCAATGTTATAAAAGCCCAGAAACAGGACGCCTACTCAGTCAAGCTAGTCAAAGCCCTGACAAAGGACCCAGATTGCCATCACTCAAAGAAAGGGTACTCCATGAAAGGTATTACCCTGCTGCTCCATAAGGAATCTATGTACCCAAAGGCCCAACCCAAACCAATTTATTGATTGACCACCACAATTCAGAGATGGCCAGCCACCCAGGTAGACACAAATCCCTCTCAAGTATCAAGAAGAACTATGCATGGCCGGGCATGAACAAAGAAGTAGCTGCCTACATCAATGGCTGTAAAACCTGCGGAAGAACCAAGACACGTTGCTCTAAGCCAGAAGGGTTACTGAGACCTCTGGACATCCCTGCTTCCCCCTGGAAATCAGTGTCAATGGACTACATGGTAGAGCTCCCCCCTTCAAAATCCTTTGAACAATCCTGGTCATGGTCAACCATTTCACTAAAATGGCCTATTTTGTCCCAACCACTACCCACTGCACAGCAACTGAGATGACCAGACACTTCCACAACCGCATCTTGACACAACACGGCACCCCAGAAGAAATCATCACTGATAGAGGGCCCCAATTTACCTCCCACTACTGGACCCAAGTGATGAAGGACCTCAGAATAAAAACGTTGTGTGTTGGCCTCTTACCACCCGCAGACAGATGGACAAACTGAACAGTTCAACCAAATCCTAGAACAATACCTCCAATGCTATACCAACGCTGACAAGGACAATTGGGCCAAGATGCTTCCCATGACCCAGTTTGCATACAACAGTAAAGACCACGCCTCCACTGGGATGTCTCTGTTCAAGGCCAATTATGGGTTTGATCCATCATGGGACCCAAGCATTGGCAGTAAGGAACAGAACACAGCAGAATAAACTTGGATTGAACAAATACATACCACCCAGGAAACCTGCTTAAGGAACTTGACCTGCGCCGTTAAGACCTACAAAGCGTTTGCCAAAAAGAAAAGAGTCCCCAGGAAACCTCTGGAAATAGGCAATGAAGTTTACCTCAACTCACAGAACGTTCTCCTAAACGTAACCAGTAGAAAGCTAGCCCACCGCTGCTGTGGCCCCTACAAGATTGTAAAGCAAATAGGAGAAGTGGCATACAAGCTAGAGCTGCCGCCTACTTGGAAAATCCACAATGTCTTCCACCAATCACTGCTATTCAAGAAAGAAGGAACCTCCCTCCCCCACCAGAAGATCAAGACCAACCCTACACCCATCCAGGAGGGACGCTCAACTGAATACAAAGTAGATTACATCCATGGTCACTGCCTTCACTACAAGACCCCACAGTACTACATCAAATGGGCAGGTTACCCCCCCCCCCAAAGAAAGCACCTGGGAACTGGTCCCCAACCTACCTAACACACAAGAAGCCATACAACAATACCTGGAAAAGAGGACCGGGAAGAAGGAGGGCACCAGGAGAGAAGGGGATGATGTCACAAGTGATAAACTCCTATCAACTATACTTATCAAAAAGCCTCTACTACAAAACTTGAACCCCGGCATCTTGCGGGCCGCCAGCCCGCAGGGCCAGCTGCAGTTTTTTGGGCTCAAATCAGAACAGGATTTGACTTCAGAAAATCCTTTTAAGCTTGATGAATCAAATGTACCTACGCCAATACTCTCCACACTAAAGGTTCCTGATAAACAGTCAATCAATGGGCAGGGCCAGCCACAGATTCCAAAATAACTCAGGCCCGCACGGAAGGGGAAACAGAAAATTTTCCCATAGAACGCGGGCCACCCAGAGGCAACCAATCCCACAACCTGACTAGGGAATTTGAGCATTCTCAGTTCAAACCAGCCAATGAAATAACCCCCACAATTGATGCCACCAAAGACTGGGAAGACCTGGTAAGCAGGAAACCCTGGGCCAACAGAAATTGTGAAAGTTTTACCATGACAGATGGGCATACTTATACCCTGGGCCGCCAGGAAGATGCCCATTGCCATCCTTTCAATAAAGTGACATGAACCTTTGGTTCAACCAGATCATACCATACTTGTTATTAGTTTTACTTCATTTACAGTTTACCCCTTGCAGCTTTGCTCCCTGTGCTCACCTACCCCAAGAAACCGTGGACCAGCCACCCAAACTTTACCGTCCACCAGGAGCTCCCTTTGGCCCAGTACATTTCACTGAGTACCCACCAACCCAGTGTATTTGGAGTTTACTCTGGAGGAGATCCTCATCCACAACCCCAAAGCTAAAACTAGAGAGACAGAACTCCTTTACAGAGAAGGCATCAAAATCACCCAGCCCCCTCTGCTATTCTGAGACAAGTATAATTTCCTGCCCGCGTATTTGGTTCCGATGACACTGCCCCTCACCCCGCGGCCCAACTGCCTGCAAGAATCCGTGGTCACTAATGAATCCACTTCCACTCAGATATTTGGGGTAATGTATATCACCCTCACCGTATTGATTGATTCTATGGTGCCTATAAGCAGACCTTGGGCAGTCCTTGGAAAATTGTTATTGTCAAAACCTCAGGCTCAACCTGCCAGCAAGGTTCCAACCAAGCGGGTTTCTGACCCACAATCCAATTATCCGGTCACCCAAAGCCAGACTAGGAAGTCAACTAGAATTACCAAATCCATCAACATGAACAGATGATGATCCTTCACAGTGGATACCTCAATTTGGCACTTGACTTGTTATCAGGATCAAGCCACCCCCTTCTTCCATCCAGCTGTGTGATCACCAATCTTGTTCCTACTATCCTTGATTCACATGAACTATATAATCATTATCTCTCAATAAAGATTATCATCTATCTTCTAAATATTTTTTCCCCATGTAACTCTGCTAAAACAGCACAGTTACAATGTTGGTAGCACAAGTAGGTTCTCCATCCTACCTTATCTTGAAAAATTCCCCCTGTTTCCTGCACACGCCGCGGCCAACAAATCCTCAATAGAATTATGTCTGGCCTCCCGCCCAAATAAACTCTGTATACTCCTGGTACTGAGATACCTGATGGTTTTGTTCTCTACCAAAATATGGTGATCCTGCTACCCGTCTTCAATGCCCTGTCCTCCCAAGGGTTCTTTCAGGCACCTTCCTTGATGCCGCAACCCGCTGACAAACCCACCATGCCCACCTATGTTGCACAAAGACTTTGCAGTGCCGCCTTGGAACTCTTTGCTGGGGCCAACAACAACAATGCTGCCACATGGATCCAGTCCTCTCAAAGCAAGCTGGCTCAGATGGAATGCCCACAGCAATTCTGGATTGCGGAGATTTTCATTTGCCTGACCCATGACGCTGGCACCTGGTGTGACAAGTGGCACAAAGAGCACACTGACAAGAACTGGGACACTTTCAAACAGGACTTCTTGGCAAGGTTTGTGCTTAAGGACACAGTGCTCATGATCATGTGTCAAGTAAAGAACCTGACCCAGACAGGCACCGTTAAAGAACTTACCCGCACCTACAAGGAACTCTGTCTCCGCGCCCCATCCGACATGGCCTTTGACACCCCAGAGACACACCTCATGTACTACAACGCTCTCAAGTTGCACGTGATGAGACATATGAGCCTGGACCAAGTAACCAACCTGCAAAGCCTGTACTGTGAAGCAGAAAAAGCGGAACAAACGTCCAACGCGCTACACAAGGCACAGACTGGGAAAAAGAAAGGCCCAAGGACTCCCATCCAAGCGGGCGCTCCTCTTGACCACCTCCTGGAGGCAACAGCAACAACAACAGCCACAAACCCACGGGTTCAAATGGGAATGGGAATGGAAATAACAGACAGTCAAATTGTACCTATTTCTGTGTCACTGCCACACAAGGCAACCAAGATGAGGGAAAAGCCCAGGAGAGCACTAAGCAAGCCAAGCTCTCCCCACGCAACTCCTGACTTGCCCAACAATGAATACCAACCCAAGGACGTGGACCAATGTCCAATGATCCAAGTACCCTCGGAAGACTTGGTACTATACACCATTGCCAGAAATCCCAATAAATTGATGTCTTACCCTTTTTGCTTTTGCAGTTACACAGGCTCAGCACTCCTGGACTCAGGCGCAGATTGAACTTTAGTCAACAGCAGCTTTGTGGATAAATTCAAGCTGGCCACTAATCCTTTCCGGATTAAAAACGTTGTCTTGGCTCACAAACACCACATTGCCATGACAAAGGAAACTGCCCCCTTCTCCATCATGCTTGAGAACCTCCACTCCACCATCCAAGGTCCCGTCATTGACTTCCCTAAGTTTGACATTTTACTGGGACTAGACTGGTTACGGAAAAACAACCCCCATGTGGACTGGGCAACCTCAGTATTGACCATCAAGCGTGAAGGTGTCAACCACCAGATCTACCCAGACTCTGTGGACCAACTCCTATGCAACCACGTCTTTGTACGCATCACAGAGACTTTGGACAAGAAGGAAAACCTGAAAGCAATCAACTGGGATTCTTGTCAGTATGAAATCATACACTTCAAGGACCACCAGGACACCTCCACGCCTCAAGATTGTAACATTGTGGCCTGTCACCCAGAAATCTTTAAGGAAGCGTTACCTGAACTACCCCCTGAGAAGCACATCCAACACTCAATCCAACTCAAGGGGGCTGTGCCTAAGGCACGTCCCATCTATTGACTGACCCCAAACAAAGACAACGTCCTGCGCGCCTATCTCAAGGAGGCACTGGAAAAAGGACTTATCCGCCCCTCACAGTCTTCCTTTGGGGCCGCTGCATTCTTTGTGGCTAAGAAGGACAGTACCTTACGCCTGGTCACAGACTACCGCGCCTTGAATGAAGTCACCATCAAGAATTGTTACCCCTTACCACTAATTGACAATCTCTTTGATGCTTTGGGAGGAGCCTCTGTCTTCTCCAATATTGACCTAACTGCAGGTTACAATCAGATTTGTATCAAGGAGGAAGACATCCCCAAGACAGCCTTCTGCACCAAGTACAGTTCCTACAAATGTGTGGTACTCAACTTTGACATGACCAATGTCCTGTCCACCTTTGTTTCCTTCATGAACAAAGTATTTGCGCCACACATAAGAAAACATGCCCTAATGTACCTGGATGACATTATTGTCTACAGCCCCTTGGTGTAACAGCACCACAAGGACCTGGAGGAAGTCTTTGCAACCTTGGCACAACATAAACTGTTGGCCAAACCCTCCAAATGCCAGTTCTTCTGGGAGCAACTACCCTTCTTGGGACACATAGTCTCAAAAGACGGCATCAAACCCAACAGTCAAAAGGTACAAGCCATCTTCAAGATGCCACCTCCCAAGGACAAATCAGAACTCTGCACCTTCCTGGGAATGGTGGCCTATGTACAACGCTTCATACCCAGCTGTGGCATCTTGACCGCCCCCTTGTCCGCTATAACAGGCACCAAGTCCAAGTTTGTATGGACTCCCCAACGTGACCTCTGTTTTAGACGTCTCAAAGAAAAGCTCACAACAGCACCCATCTGATAATACCCCAAACAAGATGGAGAGTACCAGATGGAAACCAACGCCTCAGACACATCCATTGGGGGAGTACTACAAATTAAGAATAGTGATGGTGACTTCCTGCTTGTAGCCTACAAGTTGCACAAACTGACAAATGGCAAGTGTCAATACCCAAACCACAACAAAGAACTGCTGGCCATTGTACACTGTCTAGTCAAATGGTGCTGTTACCTGGAACGGCAGGAAGAATTCACAGCACTAACCAATCATAAGTTTTTCATCTACTTCAAGACACAAGTGAACCTGTCACGCCGCCAAGCGCAGTGGATGGAAATCTTAGAAAGGTTTAACATGCTCATCCAATATAAGCCCAGGGCCAAGCTTGCCATGGTGGACGCCCTGTCCTGTCTGTATGTCCGCGCTTCTAGGGGAGAGAATGGGCTCAACCCAGACTGGCCTCTCCTAGTGCTATGCACAAAAGACAAAGGGTTCCCTGCAGGCACAACCAATATCACCAAGGAAACTGTCATCAAGAATGAACATCTCTTTGCTGACGTATATGGGACTCTTCACAGAAAGATGTTGGATGGCATGACCATCCCCTACATCCCCACACATCAATGAGTCAATGCCATTCTTTGCTATCACAAAGATCTCGGACATACTAAGAGCTGAAATCTATACAAATTCCTAAAGCATAAAGCCTGGTGGCCAACCTTATATTGCAATGTCCAGGAAGTGTTAGAACAGTGCAAGGTCTGCAAAAAGTTTGCTAAAAGTGAGAACCTGCCTAAGTCTGTACTCCCCATTCAAACCCAACTATTGTTTAAAATATGGGCTCTTGACATTGTGGGCCCCATGCCAGGAAAGCACAACAATAAAAAATACATCATCACAGCCATTGACTTTGAGACAAGGTGGCCAGTAGCCCAAGCAGTGAAAGCACACACCGGTAACAACGTCTGACAATTCATTGGCAAAGAAATAATCATCAGGTTTGGAAAGCCAGAACTCCTGATAACCAATGGAGGCAAAGAATTGACCTCCAAAGACACCAATGTGTACCTCACCAAGAACAGGGTCAAACACACCGTCACAACACCATACTATCCACAGGCCAATGGACGTGTAAAGCGGCTTAATGGTAGCCTTGTGCAAGCCCTAGCCAAGCTCACCGCCAGGAGACCTGAAGACTGGTATAAGCAGCTATCAACTGCATTACTTGTGTGCCAAACCCAAGTGAATTGATACACAGGAAAAAGCCCGTTTGAACTGGTATACATCACACAGCCAAATATTGTCCAAGCATTGACAGGACCCAAACAGGAAATTCCTAGTCAAGTCCCCCCTTGCTCAGATCCTCAAGTAGTAGAGGCCAACAGCAAACAAGCAGCCAAAGAAGAGGAACAATTACAAAAGACTTTTGTTCCCATCCACAATAGACATGAAGTCAGGGACAAAGTCTGGGTCATGAATTTTATCAAAAGCAAACTACAACCCGAGAAAATAGGGCCAGAAATCATTCTAAAGGTAAAAAACAATAACTCTTACCTCGTACAAGGGCTTGGGAAACACAAGCAAAACAAGACCTTACATCACAATTGCCTACAGCCCTGCAAAGCAAGACAGAAACAATGAGAAACCGCCCTGCCTTCCACCAAACAACAACTGATTCAATATGGCGCCCGGGCTCCTGACAACCTCCCTGACAACTTGCCCCCAGAGGAGGCCAACCTTCAGCCGGGGGGTGTTGAAACCGCAGACTTGACCCGCCAGCAAGGTTCCAACCAAGCGGGTTTCTGACCCGCAATCCAATTATCCGGTCACCCAAAGCCAGACTAGGAAGTCAACTAGAATTACCAAATCCATCAACATGAACAGATGATGATCCTTCATGATGGATACCTCAATTTGGCACTTGACTTGTTATCAGGATCAAGCCACCCCCTTCTTCCATCCAGCTGTGTGATCACCAATCTTGTTCCTTCTATCCTTGATTCACATGAACTATATAATCATTATCTCTCAATAAAGTTTATCATCTATCTTCTAAATATTTTTCCCCATATAACTCTGCTAAAACAGCACAGTTACAACATTATCTTATATTGTAAAGTTAGCCCTGATCTTGTGGTGGACCCTCCCTGCTGGGCCCGCAGGCCATCCACCTGCGAGTTCTTGGGAACCCCCCTCAGATTGAATCCCTGACAGCCTCTGTAAATTGAAGACAATTGGTTATTTTGGAAAAACTGACACCATTCTGATTGAGGCTCATAATCTCCTCTATCACCTAATTGGTTATGATTTGACATTTTGGCGGGCTTGAGGAATAAGAGTACCTGGATTAGGTAGGGCTTGCTCTGATTGGCCTGAATTCTCAAGCACTGGTTGGATTGGGTTGGAGGGGAGTACAGTTGTCAAGTCTCCAAAATATGGCCCTGGCGCAGGTTGGGCCTGGTCTTGGGGATCATCATATTGGCAATTGGAAAAGCCATCTGTGGATGGGCCTGGTAGTACATACAACTCAGCCTCCTCACAACTTGCATTAAATTAGGTGTACACAGGAAGCATGGTGGTTGCGCTCCTTAGCTCAGCAGACTGAGCTTGGAGTAGCTCATGGTACTGCTTCTCAACAACATCAAAGTTATCTTCACTGGTGAAACTCATACTAACAAAAAGCAATAAAAATTCTATTAAAAACAGAAAAGCAAATAATTTCTAGTAAACTAATTTTATTTAAATGAGTGCTCCTTTTTAAGACATTCTCTCATAAATAAATGCCCAAATTTAGATGCACATAAATTGAAAATAATGGTGTAGTTCCCTGAATAGATTTTATTGGATTCACACCTAAAATACACTATTTCTATTTTGAGTCCCAAAAATAATCAATATTTTCAAAACATGAGTTGTTTTGTGTTTGAGTTCATCACTTTTTGTGACTGAACCTCATGTGTTCTCTGTTTGTATAAGATTTTCCACACACTAATAATTAAATTTGATGTATAATGCTTCAGCAATTGACTGTATTGTGTGTATTATAGATTTGTGTTCTGTGAGTTTGCTATCTCATTTTCAGAATTCAGTATTTGACTTTATTTTTGTTTTGTGATTGACTATTTTTGTTTTCTGGCCCTAGATAAATGGAAGCTTTATTGAGTAAATTAACCTTCAACTGGCTCCAGTTGAAATTTGTTTTGTTACTTCATGAGTTCTAAACTGAATAATATATGTTTATCTCAACAGGTTTGAAAACTATTGTACTAATTTTTTGCTTTGTCTTGGCAAAAGTAAGTTCCACTGCCAAAGGGAGCCATGTCTTTTCTCCACTCCAGGTCAGCCCAAAGTCTGCCAGAAGGATCTTGGTCTTCTTGACAGCTGTTACATTTGTAACAGCTAATTTGGAAACTGCTCCCTCAAAGTTCTCTAGTAGGTAGGAGGGGGTGTGCTCCAATGGCAAGCAGAAGCAAGCGGCTGTATGGGCCCGGTCCATCTCCAGTATATTCTTGAATGTGACGTCCCAAACAAGCTCAATGAAGTTTACATAGTAGATTTCACCAAGGGAAACCGGGTCCAGGTGGACCAGTTGGGCATTCTTGTAGACAGTAACTGCCTACTCAGATGCCCCTTTGACATGTGAAAGCCCCATGATTGCATCCTGCAACATCAGGAAGGAGCCATGAATTCAATCCTCAGGTTCCAACCCCAGGAGGTGAAAAGTCCACCTGTCTGGCCACATGATTGGCATAGTTGGAGTAGAATGTTGCCAGGACATACAGAACCAGGGAATGGCGCATAATGCCATTGACTACTTATAAAAATAGGTAAGTATCTTGAAATTTTTTTTGATTTTTTATTAGATTATCTTCTTCTGTGATTTTCTTGCCTGCAGCCTTGGCTGGTTTGGCCACCTTTGGCGCAGCCAGTTGCGCAGGCATCTTGGTGTTCACTTTTCTGGTGCACTTGACAGGTTTGAGATGTTCATATATTTCTGGGTTGTCAACTCAGATGGACAGTGCAGAAAGATTATAGGCCTTAAATTACAGGTCATCAAATACAGTCTTCTGGACGTTTAAAGCATGCTAATTTTTTAGGAGTGTCTGACATCTTAGCCATAAGTGCCTTGGCAGACACCTTGTCAATTTTTCCCCTGTAAGAACAGCAGACAAACCTTTGCCTTAACCTTTTGATCAATTTCCTTGATCTTAGCAATTGCTGAGTCCAGATCCTTTAAAATCTTTTTGAGTTCTATCATATGATTTTTTACAAACCTTTGCATATGTTTTTATATATCTCACCCCAAAAAACTCTATGTTATTCTGATAATATTGCCTCTTTTTTATCCCTGTTTGTTTTCCCATCTACTACAATATCACATCTTTTTACCCACTGTGCATATGTTTTACGTTTATCTCAATATGTGTTGCTGCTTTGTGTTAACATTGCTTCCATTGTTGACATATTATCTTTAACTCTTTACACAGCCCCTTGTAAAAATAATAAACAACAATTTGGTAATCATCCAAAATTAAATTAGAAAATCATAAGTTAGTTGTGTTTGGAGAAATTTGTCACTGATCTGAATTCAGAACCTTAATGAGGAACTTTAAGCCAATAGGGAGCCAAATGAGAAAGTGATTCTTGTGAAATAAAAGCATCATTTATTAATTCTTTGGTACATGTGCACTAATTAATATGATTGGCTCCTGATTGGCTTAAAGTTTATCATTAAGGGTTTGAATTTAGATCAGTAACAACTTTATCTAAAAACATTTAACACTATAATTTCTAATTTAAATTTAGCTGATCACCAAATTGTTGTTAATGTTTTCACAAGGGGCTGTGGTTTGGTGCTAAAAATAACTGTTTTCAGGATCTAGATACACACTATAGTAAATATATGGTTTTATAGAAATAAACTGAATATAAAAAATATAATCAACTAAAAAAAGAGAAAAGGCAATTGAAATTCTGTATAAAAATAATAAAATACAAAATGTTTGGTGGCAAGGAGTTTATATGTGGGAGGGGAAGAGTGATGCTAATTAGGCATAATAGCTCAGGAGAGAAGGTGCCATAGTAGTGCTGGACTGG
Organism: Entomophthora muscae; assembly: GCA_014839935.2. Taxonomy (NCBI): domain Eukaryota; kingdom Fungi; phylum Entomophthoromycota; class Entomophthoromycetes; order Entomophthorales; family Entomophthoraceae; genus Entomophthora; species Entomophthora muscae. Next base: position 129,378 of record QTSX02000820.1, on the reverse strand, counting down.
GAGGCCTGGGGTTGGGTGGGAGGGGCTGAAAGGTGGGGGGTAGCAGGGGTAGAACCAATTGGATAAATTGTGATGGACACCATATACTGCTTAGTGTATTCCTTGTTTGTCATTGGCTGGATTAGTTGGTAGACAGCTGTGGCACAAGGTGGAAGGTGCTTGTCTTTACGTGATTGGTTGCCCATATTCACATGGAAACCCGTTTATGCAAACAAGTTGGCCACCATTTGGCAACCAAAGAGATTATCATGGTCCAGGACTCCAAGATAAAGGTCATTGAAATCCTGTGGGCAGAGCTCCTGGACTGTGTCTCCAATATTGAAGAATACAACATCAATCAGATGGATGTCAGCATGGCCGGCTGGGTAGACTGAGGCCTGGTGCCCTTGTCTTTGGATTGACTCAAGGACAGTAGAGCTACCCTTCATCTGATGGCTCAAGAAAACCTGATAGGATGAATTTGATCTTTTCCGAGAGTCCAGCTATTCACCAAGGATATGGCTATACTTGTAGCCACTGGTGTAATCAGGGTTTTCCTGATAATAAAAAACCCTTTGCTAAAACAGCCAGAAACGCATCAACAAAATTCCCCTTCTTGATTTTATTTCCCCCTTTTTTCTTGGTGGCTTTCCCTTGCTAACCAAAATTGTCAAAAGCAACTGATAGCTTGTAATAGGAGATGAAAATGACGTCATCTGACAAAATTTTCAAGCATTGGACAAAGGTGGATTCCATGGCAGGATCATATGGGAAATCCTCACTGCCATCCCATTGGTTTCCGCCAATATTGGTCAACACCCTTGTGGTGAAATAGCTATGAGCTATGACACTATTTACCAGCTTCTGTTGGCCAGACTAGGCTATAGGCCTTACCTGTTGGCCATAAGATTATATAGGCATTACTTTTTGGCCATAGGAGGCTATAGGCCTAATCTGTTGACCATACAATGCTATAGGCATTTCCTGTCGTCCATACAAAGCTAAAGGCTTTTTCTGTTGGCCAGACCACTCAAATGTCACATCTGTTGCTCAGATTTTTTAAGTGATCTGTTAAACTTTCTGTTCCATAATCTGTCCAGATTATGCTCAATTTATCACAATTGCCTTTGGAACAACCAGTTACTAACTGATGCTGCTGATCTAACTCACAACCACTCTTGTCAGTTGTAATCTCCACATGAAAATGTAGCAACTAACTTTATTGATCATCAATATTCCATATTGTTGATCAAAATTTCAGTTGGCTATCATCTCACAAATACCTATATAATCTTCACTTGACTTATGTAATAAATAAGAGACATTTTATTGTAAGCTGAATACTGTTGTTTCTCCTTTAACTTGGATAAGTTACTTGTCAACTTCCTTTGCAGAGGTGCAGACCTTGGGTCTGTACAAACCATGATAGCTCCTGCAAGCTATAAACAGATTTTGAGCCCATGTTTTCAACACTGTTACTATAGAGACACCTAGGAATCATAAGTCTGCTGCATGCCACTTATCAATTCTGAATCCTCTCTTATCCTTCCCCAGTATCCATTGCCTGTCCAGATTCTGACTGATTAACATATACCCATTCCTCCACCAACCCTGTTCCAACTCTGTTGTCTTGTTGCCAACCAACAACTGAATCCTTCTCAAAGTATATATTGTCTGTCTGGTATCCAACTGACTACTATACACCAACTCTGTATCCTGTCCTATTGCCCTGTTGCCAACTAACACATGAATCTCTTCTGCTGTTTTTAATACTATGATTATCATATATTGACAATAGTCAACAAATCCTCTGCTTTATGCTGGCAAGGCATATTTGGTTGTACTCCACCTTGCCTGGTGCTCACATATCTAAGCACTATGTAAGCCCGAAAACCTGTTAGAGCAGTCACCACAATCCTGATTGAAGCCACTTTCCTGTGCTTCCAGAGCTGCACCCTTATTCTGGTACTAACTTGGCTTTATTAAGGAAAGAAAGTGGGGAGATGGGGGATATTATGAGACTTGTACGTTGGATCCAGAGTTGCACCATGTGCTCAGAGCCCCAAATGCTGTGGTGTGCAAGCTGCTTCCAGACCTGGGTCAGGGGAAGCTTGGGGTCCCGCTGCAGGAGATTGAGCATGATTGGGTATGCCTCGTTGATCTGGGACTCAGGGGCCTTCTTTGGCTTCTTGGCTGTCCCAGTCAGGTTCCCCTTGTTCATGACGTTGTTGAATCCCTGCATGCCGGTAGCCTGGGTAAACTTCAATTGGCTGGAAATTTGGTCCCGGGACAGACCATGCAGGTTCAGCGCCACAATTTCTTGGGGAATTCAGGTAGCAATGATTCAGCGCTTGGTTCATTGGGCCGCAGGAGCCAAAACCTGATTGGCTGTAGGGGACAGGCTGGCTGGTGGTGGGAAGTTGTTCCAAATCAGGGTTGCCATTCTGTTTGGTTGTCGGGTTTGCAGCTTGTGAGGGGGTGGGTACGGGAGCAGGGGCAGAGCTAGACGCAATGTGACTATTGAACAAGTCAAAGCCATAGGGGTTGGTGGTCAGGTACAGGTCAGCTTCCTTGTTACCCGCCTCAAAGGCTTGGGTATAAACAGATGCCTTCACGTTCTGAGCCTTGCCTCCACAGAAGCTTCCTTGGCTGATGCTGTATTGTTTGCTGGCACTGTCAAAAATGTTGTTGTTGTTGAAAACCATTGTAAAAAACCCTAGGATAAAATCACTAAAAGTAGAAGTTTAAAATTTTATGATTTATTTTTATTGTAATCACAAGTCCAGCTTTGGATGGCCTCTAAACCCATTACACACAAGCAAAGCGCCTTGAAAATCTGTAAAGTGCCTCTGTCCCCAGATTTGATAGCTGTTGATTGGCTGATAAGTTGGGCTTTTTCTGGTTTAAGGTGTGGGTATTAAGCATCTTGTGTGGCTTCATTTTGCTTTTTTTTTGTAAACATTTGCTTATGAGTTGCTCTAATCTTGTTCCTGTTTAGCCCATCTCTTGGCGCTTGCATGAATCTGGATAGATTATAATGTATCCTGAAACAACCCTGATCTATTTTGCTTGTTGTACCAAGCCATTTTTTCAAAGTTTGGGATGTGCTGTTTGGATCTTAATATGATTCCATATTTTGTGTGAGGATTCCTGTGTTCCTTGTTTGGCCTTTCACCAGTTCACCAAAAATACTCAATTTATTTGCTGTCTGGAACTGGCCACACCCAGATTTTGTTTGGATTGGAGTTTGTTCTGTTTAGACCGAGCTAGGTTTGCTTACTGTCATAGCTTTGAAACTGCTGTAGCCTACCAGGGAGGACATTGGCAGATGTCTGTTTTGGGAATCAGTTGTGTCCTGAACCAATCCACACCAAGAAACTCTGTTGCAGCAACTTTAAGAAGTTGTTAATAAGTTTATATGGGTTGCTTAACTTTAATATATACTGCAAACAAAGTTTATTAATAAAATTCTATCAGTTGCAAGGGATTTGTTTTAAAGGGCAACCAAATAAGGGTAAATTTCTCAAATCTTGTGGTAATAAGGGTTTATAAGTGAGAGTGTAAGGATTAAAATACCTTGATTTTAGTACTAGTGGAAGTATTGTTATATTTCAGAGGGGGTTGTAAGTGAATGCCTATTGACCTATTATAAATAAAAAAGAATTAATCTTGAAAAATCATGAGGAGAATACATTGGCTTACAAACTTGCCTGCTTGGTAGATTGTTGATAATTTTCATAGAAGGAGCCTTGGAGGTTTCTATTGCTTTGATTGTGTCTTATATATAAAGGGGTAGTGATTCAATTTTTTCTTGCTGTTGAAAAGAACAACAGGATTAATTAAGAGTAGATTTTTTAAAAGTGGGAGTTTCAGAGATAGAGTATTGTTGTAACTGTGCTATTTTAGCAGAGTTACAAGGGGAAAATATTTGGAAACTAGATAATGTTCTTTATTGAGAGATAACTATTATATAGTTATTGTGAATTGTGGATATCAGGAACATGGTTGTGTTGATCACTTGGTTGGATGGCTAGGGGGTGGGTTGATCCTGATAATGAGTCAAGCACTAAATTGAGAACCCACTATATGGGATCATTGTTTGTTCATGTTGCTGTTTCTGGTAATTTGAGTTGACTTCTGCATTTGGCTACAGGTCACTGGGAAGTTGGATTGTGGGTCACAAACCTGCTTGGTCGGAACCTTTCGGGGGTCAACCCCATTGTTTTGACAGTATAATGTACACTTGATGAGAAAGTTTTTAAATTTGAGATTAAATAACAAGTTTAAATAACAAGTTTAAATAATTGTAAATGAAGAATTTCGATATTCGGATCCTATTAATTTGAAATAATAAATTATTCAATAAAATCTGGTTAATGCTGATGTGGGTCAGAAATAAAATAAGCTACTTTAGCGTATAAGCCACATTGGTTTAATTTATTGCTGCTTAATAATGGTTAGCTGACTTGTGCTGCATATTTATTACAACGTTTTTGGGTTTAAAATATTGTTCAGATATTTACATGTGAGAGTATGTCTTTGATATAAGCATGTTCATTTAAGGGGTTTATTTCTCAGTATGGTGTCGGAAATCAGGGATCAGGAATAATGAATTTTTATTTAAATTTAATTGGTTTAAAGAGTGTACAATCAAAAGGTATGGAATCGATCCCAGGAATAGTGTACCTTTGCCGCCAAATCCCTAAATTTTAGTGAAGTAGTTTCTATTTGTATTTTAATTTGCCGAATTTTGATGGCGGGTCAAAAAGTGTAATCGAAAACAGTTCTAGCGAAACAAAGTGAATCACGGGTTTGCAAGTGCAGCCAAGGGAGTGAGGGTAAAATATCTGCGTATTTGAAGTGGCATTCTCGAATGAAAATATGATCCATAAGCTTACTCCTGTCTCACCTTTGGAATGTGCATCCCGATTTTGGGAGGCGGAATGTAATATGGTTCTTTAAACTTTGAACGGCGGGAAAGTGGTTTAGTCATGCGAGCATGGGTATGATTGGTGGGAATTAGTTTGGGTTGAATTTGGCGGGTGGTCATAACGGCTTTAAGTCAAACTAATTATGATGGTTTTCTTTTCTGGTGAGGCATGGCTACAAATAGGCTTGTCCAAGGATTCAAAAAGCAATGAAGGTGTTGGCTCTTGTGCAAGTGTTTGCCGTTTCTGCAGTTTATGACTACATTGTTGTTGGTAGTGGACCTGGAGGAGGTACTCTGGCAACCGAGCTGGCTATTAAGGGATTTAAAACCCTTTTGATCGAAGCAGGTCCTCACCATTTCAAAGCCAACCAATCCACCCCAGCCTTCCAGGCCAAGGCTTCGGAGGATCCCTTTACGACATTTAGCTTTGATGTCAAGCATGACGACAACGATGCTCGCTACTTCTATCCGCGAGCGGGGGTGCTGGGGGGATGTGCAGTCCACAATGCATTGATTTCCGTCTACCCCAACACCCGCGACTTCGAGTTGATGCGGAAAATCACCCGCGATGCCAGCTGGGCGGAACCAAGCATGCGTAAATACTTCAAGCGCATGGAAAACAACCAGTACCTCATTTCATCCCTAATGAGCCCCAACAACGGCTTCAGCGGATGGTTCAAGACCAGCTACATCAGCTTCTTGGACCAGCTGAAGCTCGATCCAATGCTTGTCAACTACGTCTTGGCCACTGTTGGAAATCCCCTCCGCAACATCAACGATTATGGCCTGCTTGGCAAACTAAGCACCGACTCTGAGGGCAGAGTGTTCATTCCCCAGGCGGTAGACAAGACAAGCTTCACACGAACCAACTTTCCAAAGTACATCCGCCATGTCGCCAAGCGCTTCCCCTTGACGATATGGACAGACACCTTTGTAACCAAAGTGCTGTTTAAAGGCAAGACTGCAGCCGGGGTTGAATACAAAAAGGGCCAATATCTGTACAAAGCCAGTCCCCTCAGCACAGAAACCAATCGCAAGAGAGCTACCTCTGGAAAAGTGTATGCCACAAAAGAAATCATCATCTCTGGAGGAGCATTCAACACGCCTCAAATACTCATGCTGAGTGGAGTTGGAGACAGGAACCATCTCGCCAAATTCAACATTCCACTGGTCTCACATGTGCCCGGGGTTGGCCGCAACATGATGGACCGCTACGAGATTCCCATTGTTCTAAAGTACACTGACAACTTCAATATCCTCAAGCACTGCAAGTTCACCCCCACCAATGACGATCCTTGCTACCAGGAGTATCTCAAATTCAGAACAGGCCCTTACACTTCCAACGGCATTCTTGGCGGTCATCTGAAGAAGTCCAACCCAAACCTTGGGGAACCCGACCTCTTTATTCTCAGTTCTCTCTCTGACTTCCATGGCTACTTTAAAGGCTACTCCAACAACATCGCCAAACGCCGTGATTCCACAACAAGACTTATCCTCAAAGCCCACACCAACAATACCAACGGACGAGTTCAACTCTTATCTAATAACCCCTTTGATGTTCCTGACATCAACTTCCACTCCTTCAGCGATGGCAACCGAGATCTTGACATTCTAACCCAATCCATCAAGAACGAACGCAATTATTTAAGTCAAATCCTTGTCCCTCACAAAGAACTGTACCCCGGCCATCACATCCAAACCGATCTCCAAATAAGGAGGTTCATCAAAGATACCGCGTGGGGACATCACGCCTGCTGCACCGCCAAGATGGGAACCTCAAACGATCCCAATGCTGTAGTCGACTCCAAGTTCAGAGTCCGCGGCGTACGGAACCTACGCGTAGTCGACATGTCCATCTTCCCCAGAATCCCTGGGTACTTCCCCACCGTCTACATCCACATGATGGCCATGAAGGCTGCGGATGATATTATCCAACCCCGCTAAGCTAAACTACTCCCTTAATATATCCCCATCAGACAAAAGTCACTACTCTTAAGCTCGCCTTTTTATAAGTACTGTCTAGGATAGAAGCCCGAAATTACTATATAAATTGTCATTTGAAAACTATTTCATTGACAAATATGATCTTACTAATACCAAAAACAATCATCTTAATGACACTAATAAATTCCCATACCAAAAACAATCATCTTAATGACACTAATAAATTACCATGGCAAAATGGTGACCTTCCACTCCACTGGCCCATCTCAAGCCTACAGTTCCTGATCCACCATCCTTTGATTTTCAGCCAATAAACCAAATGAACCCAATCCTCAAAGATAGCTTAACCCGACAAGAACACTTTATCTTTCACCCAAGCACGACTCAAAATGCATGGAATCCATCTCCCCAAACCCTACCAACTCAAGTTCTACCAAAGGTTATATCATTCCCTCCCCACCAAAATACCCTAGCTGAATTAAGGGCACGAGGGTTGAAATGCTATGCCAGACCTTTCACATTGCAAGTAGGGTCAATCCAAGATCAGATAACTTCCGTAAAATATCCTGCAAGCAATCCCATCAATAATACTTGTTCTCTCTTGTTGTATGATGATTGGATAAACCGGTCTTTACTGTAAATTGACATTGATCCATTACGCTTGGTGAGCAAGAGGGCAATCAGCACTCACGCCCTGGATGAAGGATGGGACGGCTGATCAACTTAGCTGTAAGATTAGCCAATATTAACTGTAATCATCCAATCAGAAGTTAATATTGGGCCAAGGTTGCAGCGGGATCTGAATGTGGAATAGAGGATCCTGGCGTTTTGTGGCAGCCATCACTTATCCTATCCCTATATAAATTTCATACTTGATATTAAATAAAGGATTGATTACTACATTTATATTATTATTATACTCCCTAAGTTTGGAGAACTACTCAACTTAGACTTTAATAGCTATTAAGTTGTATTTTGAGTAAGAGAGACTACAATTACCAACCAATACCTCCATCCACAACACCTCTATAGTTTCAGAGCACTCACTATCAATCATCCCTATCAGCCACAATCTCAGAAGTAAGATCCATTAAGTCCAAGATTGCCCTTTATTGAGGAAATATAAAACTTCCTTATTAAAAAACCATCTCCAATAATCTCCTTTATCTTTACAGATATTGAATGAATAAAGCCAAATTAGGGGGCATCCCAGGGAATTTTATCTTTCATCTCACAAATAAGGTTGCTATATACAGTTGCATGCAGGAAGCTCACCAACAACTGAATACAGATACTGCCACAGGCATGCAACAGCTCCATAATTTATATGATTAGCCTTTAGTAGTATCCTATATTTGCTTTGCAGCTGAACTCTGACTTTTATCCATGGAGATATTTCCTGTCCTATATCAGAACTTACTCAAGAAATTATCATCCTAGATTACTGCCTCCCCCATATCTATAGAGCTAGCATCAAGTATATACTTCTTGGGAGTATATGGAACAAAATAAGGGGGGATTGGGAAGAGGATGATACTTTATTGATATGAATATTGATGAGGAGCAACTTTTGAGGAAGCTTTGAATATGGATTTAAGAAGAAGAGAAGTATATTTTATTGGAGAATAGTTTAGAATTATATAGCTTGCACTGTGGTGGGGACTTAAACCGGATCAAAGATAAGGGAGGCCATGTGCAAGTTGGATTCAAGTTGCTGGATACCTGGACAAGTCATGTGATATTGGTTTGTTGCCATTTCCAGAATGTTGAACTGAATATTGGATTGGCACCAAACTGGGCAATGAGTGGATGTTAAGTGTGTTGGCGGAGACCAGAATACCCGTACATACAGCTCCTTGATAATATTGAAGATTATATTGCATCTTGGAAAGCCACACACTGTCCATGTATGTCATGGCAGCCTTGGGGCTTGTCCAGGTAATGTTCTATTTAGGACTCAAAGGGTTCAATCCCCGTATTGGATGGGCAAATGATAGGAGCACCACCAATTTAATGATTAATCAGGGAATCACTCAGTGAATTACTTCTCCAAACGGGAGTAGTCAAAGATGTTGCAAAATTTTAAAAAAATATTTTTATTTAAAGTAAAAAGGTATAAACCATTCCAACTTAAAGATCTGATTAGATTGATTGAATTGAGTTATAAATTTAACTTTGCATCTGCCCTTGGAGAGGCCAACTACCAGCCAGAAGATATAAATGGGAAAGTTATAGAAAGATGTGTTGCAACCAAGTTTCCCTCCTTGCCTGCCAACATATCTTACAATACACAGGGGGCGCTCAATGAGTTGCCCCAGGACGTATCTAATGACATGGATCAATAAAATGGTAGCATCAAATTGGGTACACTATCTCCTAATTAGGAGCGCTACCAATTTGACTTTGCTGATCCCTGTGCAAGTTATTCTTTGGCTTCAAGCCTTACATGGAACCTGTCACTATGCCACCCCCTGTGGTATTGTGGCTTTCCACATATAGAATATTAATCACAATATTCTACAATAAATGACATCTTATTGTATTTTCTCTTGTCCTTTCTATTGGATTGTTGTCTTCCCCAAATCAAATACTGAACTCTCATTGGTTCAGTTGCAACGGTGGTAACAGCAGTAGGTTCACAACCTACCTAAGAGAAAAATTCCCCCTAAGAAAGGACAGAGTACGGGCCGCATGGCTACTCCCCATCAAGAAACTTTCCTTCCAATCCCCAGGGGGGACATCCCTAAAGGATATGTCATCTACCAAGATCAGCTGGTGCTCACAAGCGTGTACAATTGTCTCCCCCTTGGGCAGCACAGCGCAAGGGCCACCCCACCCCAATCAGACCTTTTGAAACGCATGCTAAACCTCCTGCTCAAGCCCTTTGCATGTGGCGTTGAAGGAGCTGACATTGTCAGTTGGCTCCATTCTTCCAAAACCCGCCTCTGTATCTGTCAAGTACTTGAGCCCATGTGGGTTACCACCGCATATGGGCGCCTTGCAGGGCCTGCTGAAGTGTGGTTTACCAACTGGGCAAGCCAAGAGCAGGAATTCATGTGGGCAACATTTAAGGACACCGCCAGATCCCGTTACAGTAAAACCTGGTCACCCATTGTAGTGGGAACCCCTCTCCTGGCCATCAAGCAAACAGGATCTGTCCCCAAATACCTTTCAGCTTGGCAGCAAGCCCTTGCTGCTGCCCCACAAGCTGCCACTAACAGAAATGCCATGTTGCTTGCTCTTATTGTCAATGGGCTTAAGCCCCATATTTGCCAATGGGTTCCCATAGGGTGTTACCTCTATTGACAACTGCTATAAAGTCATTGTGGAGGCCAATAACCAAGCTTTAATGGGGCTCTGCAGGTCCAATGATGCCCCCCCTCAGCCTTGGCCCACACCTGGCAGTGCCCATAATCAAATGGGCCGCCGCCAATCCTGTCAGGATACCAAGAGTACTGTGGAGCTCCAGTAGGGGAGGGAGGAATTGAAGCAGGTACTGGCATGGCCCACCAGATGATGGGACCTAACTTTATCAGGTAGGAAAGGGACTTGCCGGTCACAGCCCAAGGTTAGCCGCTGGCAAGGCAGAGTCAATCAATCCTGTGAGCGCCAGGTAAAGCACTCCCAGGAGTTGACTACTCTGGCCAGTGGCATCAGAAGTGGGCAGGGTTGAGATGGTCAGTTTGGGTGTTGGGGTGGTTTCATAGGGACCAGGTAGGCAGCAGGATTGTTGTACTTCCTGTTGAAGATCAAAAGGTGGATGGTGATTGCTTTGCCGTCACAGACAATTTGGTAGGGTTCCTTGGGTGCGTTTGGGCAGATGTATCACTACAAGTCTTCCCAGGACCAGGGTTTGTGATCAGGATTTGGGGGATACTTGTTGAAATGCACAGGGCCAAATGGAGCCTTGGGTGGGCAGTAATAGCCAAAGGCTTTGGTTTTGTCAACTGAAGTCTGACTATCTATCCAATGGGTGGGTACTGACGCTTGGGTGTATGCAGATGGAAGAGTATCAAAAATAGGCATGGAAACAGATTAGCAAATCAAAGGTTCATAACAACTTTATTTGGTAAGGATGACAATACAGAATTTCTATAGTGCTTCTGATTTATATACTTACTCACATACAAGTGCCTCTGGGCATTCTTCTGGTGCTATCTGTGTGACAAGGCTTGGCATCTCGGGTTCTGCTGTTTGGTTGGCTGCTTCACGGTCATTTTTGGGGTTTTCAGGAACAGTTGTTTGGCTTTTTGGTAGTCCATCTTGGCTTGGCTGGCCATTGGTTCTGGCAGGTTTGGCTTCTGGGATTATGGGGATTTTCCCAATTTGATCACCTTTTTTGGATTGGTTTGATAGGCTTTCTTGAGGCCAAGGAACTTGATTAAAAAAGGGGTCCCCAATTGGGGACCCCAAATTATTTAATGGAGGGTGGGCTTGAACTGGGTTTACTGGGCAGCTAAAATTAGTCTGCCCAGGCCCAGCCAAACCCACCAAGGCTTGGGAATAGCTTTTGGGGCCCAGAATGGGGCCTGCAGCTACCAACAGGGCGGGAACGGTTCCCACACCTGGATTTGCTTTGAAAAGCAAAAATCCAAGTGCGGGCAAATCTCCCCCATCTGCTAGCCCTGCCTGGTGGCTAGGAGCGGGTTTGATTCCCGCCTGGGGCTTCAAAGTTGTTACTTTTGTAACAAATCCCATTGGCAGGAGAATGGAGCTAAGCGCCCCTGCAAGGGGAAGCTTCAGCTAGCTCAGATTAAAGACCCAGTAAAAGCCTAGGGGTTGTAGATACAAGAGATTCTGCAACCCTGCTTGATCCCGCTCCCAATCTCTCCTTGCCAAAAACCCCTGTGAATATAATGTGCACAATGTTGAGACCCTCAATTTATTCCAGGTCTCTAGTGACAACCCCATCCTCCAAGCAAGTCATTCTTCAAATAAATTCACCTGCTTTGCCTACCCCTTTTGTTTCTGTAGGAACACTCACAAGCGTTTGGTAGACACTGGGGCCAATCACACCATGGTCAACCAGTAATTCACAGATTCTCAACAACTAGATCAAGTGCCTAACTAATTCAAAGCAGTACATGTAGCCAACTCCTGCAGATTGGCAATCATCTATGAGACAGTACTCTTCTCTGTGAGAATGGGGAACGTCCAGGTTAAGCTCTCTGGCCCAATCATGGCAGGGCTCATCCACAACATTATTACTGGCCTCAACTGGCTCCGGCACAACCGCACATAAATTGACTGGGATACGTCTATAATCACCCTCAACATAAATGGGGTGGTTTTTCAGATTTACCCCGTTGAGATGAGCAAATTACTCCACAACACCATATTTGTCAGGCTCACAGAAACTGTTATGTACGACTTCAAGGGAGGAACTAGACTTTAATCAGTGTTCAGTTGAAGTCATCTGCTCCAAACCCACTGCAGCCCCTCTCCTGACCACCATACCTCCACCAGCACTTGTAGTACTTCTCCAGGAGTACAAGGACCTCTTCAGTGAAACCTTAGACCAGTTGTCTCATCTAAGAGTGATACAACATACTGTCTAATTGCAAGGGTCACTGCCCAAAGCACTTTCTCTTTATTGCTTGAAGCCCAAGGAAGATGAGACTCTCCGCCAACACCTTGTGAATGCACTCAATAAGGGCTTCATACGCCCCTTCCTCTTGCCATACAGGGCTTCAGTCTTCTTTGTAGCCAAGAAAGATGGGTCCCTTCAATTGTTAACCAACTACTGCACTTTAAACAAGGTGAAAGTTAAAAACAAATATCCCTTACTGCTAATTGACAACCTGTTCAATACACTTGCAGGTGTGAAGGTCTTCAGTAAGATTGATCTCACCGCAAGGTACAACCAGGCCCGCATTGCACCAGGAGACAAGACAAAAACTTCCCTTTGCACATGCTACAGGTTGTTTGAGAGTTGAATCAGGATTTTTGGAATGACCAACGCTCTCTCTAACTTTGCCATGTTGATGAACAAAGCATTTGAAGATTTAATTGGAAAGTGTTTTGTTGTGTACCTTGACAACATTGTTGTCTTCAGTCAAGATCAAACCATACACCTTCAATAACTTTGCGCTGCCCTCAACACCCTTTGTAAAAATCAGCTAAAGGCCAAGCCTTCCAAATGCTGATTTCTCCAGTCAGAGCTCTTGTTCCTTGGGCACACCATCTCTGCCCAAGGGATAAACCATGACCCTTCCAAGATTAAGGCAATCCAAGCATACCATCCCCCACTGATGTGGGTCAGGTGCGTACATTCTTGGGCATGGTTGCCTATGTGTGAAAGTTCATCCCCAATTGCGGGGAACTAATTGCACCTCTTACTGAGCTCCTCAATTCCAAACAGCGCTTTCATTGGACCCCTGTCAGAGATTGAGCCTTTGAGATGTTGAAGCAAAGTCTCACAACAGCACCAGTACTGCAGTTCCCCAATCAAAACTGTCAGTATGAACTCAAGAATGATGCCTCTGACAGGGCCATAGGGGGCGTTCTAAGGGTAGAAACTGACAATGGCGTCTTCCTCCCCATGGCATATGAGTCCAGGAAACTTACTGACTTGGAACAACACTATCCCATTCATGATAAAGAATTGGCGGCAATTGTGCACTGCGTTGAGAAGTGGTGCTGTTACCTGGAAGGTTCTACCTTCCCACCCCGTGTTCTGACGGACCACAAGTCACTCCAGTACTTTAATATGCAGTCCCACTTGACACGCCGCCAAGCAGGTTAGGTTGAGTGTCTATCCCCTTACCAGTTGCGCATTGAGTACAAGCCTGGGAAGGAACTTGTCACAGCTGATGCCCTCTCACAACTCTATGTAGCGTCCATCACTGGGGACAATGGTTTGGACCCAGATTGCTCTATGCTCTACCTCCGCCCTGAGGCAACTTGCTACAAAGGCCTTAACTCGGTAACCATCTCCAAATTGAAGGACAACAAAAGTCAGTTCACCACTGATGCTGGTAACGTCTGCCGTCGGGAAAAGACAGGTGAGAAGATGCCTTACATTCCCACCACACAATGAGGTGATAAAATATTGCATTACCACCAAACCCTGGGTCACATCAGAGGATGCAACCTCTTTGAGATCATGAAACAGAAGGTTTGGTGGCCGCGCATGCGACAAGACATCTTAGACCTCCTCAAAATGTGTGTGTTGTGCAAAAAGAACACGTCCAAACCTGCACCCCCCAAGTCTGTCCTGCCCATCAAGGCCATGGAACCCTTTGAGCAGTGGGCCCTTGACATTGTGGGGCCACTTCCAGAAGACATACTGGGAAGGAAATACATCATAACTGCCATCAACTACTTCACTTGCTGGCCAGTGGCCTGGGCAATAACTAACCACACCGCCATCACCATTATCCGCTTCATTGGCAAGAAAATTGTGGCCCGCTTTGGGCAGCCCAAGCGTCTTATCACAGATGGTGGCCCCAGACTTGTTGGACAAGTAATGAAGGCATACTGCGCCAATAATGCCCTTCAATGGATAGTTACCACCCCTTATCATCCGCAAGCCAATGAACGCGTGGAACGGTTCAATGGCTCCCTGGTCCAGCTGATTGCCAAGCTCTCACAGAAGCATCCTAATATTGTGTGGACTGAGAACTTGCCCAACACTCTACTTATTTTACAAGCAAGAATCAACAGAGGCACCAGGTTCAGTTCCAGCACCTTGGCCTTTGGGACGCCTGACAGGAGTTGAACAGGGGAAGTTATGGTCACAGTTCCTGGGAAACCCCCTGCTGAGGACTCCATCCCTAAACCAATGGCGTGCCAAAGCCTGAGAAATTGAGCACAAACAATTTGAAGAAGGGACAAAGCACCTTGAAGCCAGGTACACTGTAGATGACTCCGTCTACACCCTCAACCCCAATTTGGCCAAGTTGGAACCCAACCACCTAGGGCCTTTCAAGATAGCTGCCGTCTGACAATCACACCTATCAGCTTAAGGATGCCCAAGGAAACACCAAAAAGCTTCATCACAATTGCTTGTGCCCCTGCCGCACCATCCCCATACAAAGGTTGCTTGTATGGACCTTCTCAGATCTTCTGCAGGCTCTAATCCTGGTGTCTGATGACAAGAAGGGGGCAAGGGGGTGTTGCAACTGAGTTTCACTCCTTGCCTGCCAATGTATCTTACAATACACAGGGGGCGCTTGATGAGTTGCCCCAGGATGTATCTAATGGTATGGATCAATCTGATGATAGTGTCAAATTGTGGGGGCTATCTCCTAATTAGGAGTGCTGCCAATTCAACTTTGCTGATCCCTGCACAAGTTATTCCTTGGCTTTGAACCTTACATGGAACCTGTCACTATGCCACCCCCTGTGGTATTGTGGCTTTCTACATATAGAATATTAATCACAATATTCTACAATAAATGACATCTTATTATATTTGCTCTTGTCCTTTCTATTGGACTGCTGCCTTCCCCAAATCAAATACTTAACTCTCATCGGTTCAGCTGCAACAGATGTATTAAACTTTTTAATATATCCTCAGATAAATAATTTAACTAAATTGATTTTTTTAGAAAATTTGGTTTCAAAATTTTAAAGTCAGCTTGGTGATACAATCTTAGTTTTTTAATCGCTTACCTGGGATTAGAGTTGGGAAGGACATGGTCTTTTAATACAATTTTCTATCCAACCCTTGTATTTCGATTTTAAAGACTTTGGCCTTCTTAACCCTGCTCGGAAGAAGCTAAAATAGCAAACAACTTTGAATTCATATACAATGTCGATTTTAATACGAATTAAATCTACAAATTAAATTATGACATTGAAGCTTCGGAACTTCCGATAACCAACTGAGATTTCAGCCATCACTTTAAATATAGGCAGTTTGCTGATCCCATAATACAAGGCAACATCTGAATATTAAACGTGGAATTTAATATAAATGCGCTTTAAAGGTTAGTTTAAATGACAATAATCGATTGAAGTAACTGCATTCATTATTTCTATATAAAGTGTAATGAAGTATAAAGGAGTGTGTGTATGTTTCCAGAATGTGGAAAGCGATCGGCTTGAGTCTTATCCATTCTCTTTAAAAGAGGATATGATGTCATGATGGAGGTGTTGATGGTTGTGATGCTTTAAAAGTCTTTTTCCAGTGATTTTAAAGCATCATCCAATGTCGGGTGCATGAAATAGAATTAAACAGAGGGCATGTAATGGCCGGCAGAGGTGCAGGGTTAAATCATTAGACTTGTTTATCTTTTGTAGATCATTGTTGTTCCTAATAAAGGGAACCCTTAACTGTTACAGAAGAAGTAGAAAACTTGATTGGGCAAGCACATCGTTCACGCTGTGTCGATATGATGGATTTGTAATACGAGGCTTATGCCGAGCTCCATAGGGTCCTACTGTAGGGAGCTTCTGTATTTGGAAATAAAGGACATGGTTTGAAAGGGGCAAATAAGACATTTCGACGATGTTAACGGAGTCCCATATAAAGGGATTTAGGATCTTCACTTTTCATTCATGAATCCCCTCAAATTTCAGGTCATAAGCTGTAATCAGCCTGCCCCTTTGAACGAAAAGGCGGTACGTCGTCTACAGACAAGCTGTATGGACGATCTCATCCGCGAATGTAACCCAAAGGAAATCACCAAAAAGACTGCTGTCCCTCTGAAAATCGCAGGCGTCAATGTCATCAATCGCAAAGACCTGGAAAGCGATGTCGCCATAGACCGCATCCAACGCAAGCGTGAGCGCCATAATCGTGTGGAACGCAACAGGCGCTATCGGATCAACCAGGCAATGGATCAGTTAGCCACACTCATCCCTGCTTCAGAGTCCACCTCTTCCTCTGATGATGTAAGCCATAATCACTCGACAAACCGCTCCTCCCTTATCCACGATGCTGTAAATTACATCCTTGCTCTCCAGAAGGAGAATGCAACCCTGAAGTTGGCCATCTCCAGTACACGCCCTTGAGACATATAATTATACTTTAAACAATAACGCTTAATTTTGATCTATTTACAATAAACCCTAGAGAATAATATAATTGTTACAGTAACCGCAATCTTATTAAAATAATTTAACCTATAATAATATAAACTGCTGGTATAATATCCTTACATCATCCTTTTTAACATATTATGGATCCTTTTAAGCTTCAGTAGGACATTTTTAATTAATATCAAAGCTACAGGACCAAACCATGAGAAAACACTGAATAAGCTGGTCTAAACTGACTCAGGTAGGATGATGCCTAATATGAGTCTCTTGTAAAATGTAATAAAAAATAAATATCAGGTGTAATATCAATAAGTAACCAAATTAATCTATTATTTATATATGAAGCACTTTGCTCCTAGTATTATCACTTTCCTCAAAAAAAGGTGATGTAGTATTTTTCAGATGATTGGTAAAAACCACTTTATATGGTGAAACTAATACATTTTATACCATTTTTTAAAAAAGTTGCCCAAAGTAGGGATGTTAATCTCAGAAGTGGGGACCAAAGCTATGCCTATTTACAGACTTAATAGAATGATCCAATAAATATAAACTGGTGCTTCTGCAAAACTTCTGTTTTGAGTTTACTTGAGCTTAAAATCACCATGTTGCAAATAAAAAGAGTCAACGCAAAGTACCAATACTAAATTTGAATTGAGGCATTTTAGATGAACATTACTGATGAGCAGTTGAACCAAAAAGAGAAAATTGGCAACATACTCAACTGGTTATTAAATCCTTCTACAGTAGTTTTCACAGCTATGAGGCTAAGCAAAATTAACTCAGATTTAAGAAAAATCCAAGTTGGGTGAGTTCCAGACTGCAAATAGTTTGAATGTTTTTGGTGAAATGGTGAAAGGCCAAACAAGGAACACAAAAACTCACTCAAAGTAAAAATATATCAAACATCAAACAATATAGTTCTAACTACAAATAAAAGGACTTGGTATATTAAGTAAAATAGATTGGGGTTGTTCCAGAATATATTATAATCCTATAAGGATTCAGATGAGGCAACAACCTAAGGGCTAAACAGAAACAAAGGTATAGCAACCCATAAGCAAAATTTTAAAAGCATGAAATAAAACAAAGTCATAAGATTCTTAATATTTGTATCCTAAAATTCTAAAATAAATTTTTAACTGGCAACCAATGGCTATCCAATTTGGGAAAAATATGTTTATTGATTTTCAAGACTCCTTTTTTTGTGTAATTATTTTATAAACAATCCAGATACAGACTTGTGACCACAATAAAATCCAGACCATAAAATTTTAAACTTCCTCTTTTAGTGAATTTTTCCTAGGTTTTATTTTACTATAAATTCATAGGCAACCTCCAGAATTAACTCATACAGAATGGAACATCCTCCATGTTGACAATTTCAAAAATTGTTTTTGTTTTATCTTTTATAATTTCAATTAAAAGCTCAAAATAAAAATCAAGCATTGCTTCTATTATAAATGTCACTTATTTAATCAAGAAAAAATAATCTTTAATTTTGAAAATAAGAAAAATATTTTTGAGAATTGTTGACATGGAGGATGTTCCATTCTGTATGAGTTAATTCTGGAGGTTGCCAAATTCATAACCTAAAGGTAAAAATTCAGGATTGTCAGATCTTAGATATATATTTCAAATCACATTTGTGGGCATCTCAGCTGAGTGAACATCAAAATATTCAATAAAATCAACCATTTAATTTGACTTTTTTAATTTATTTAAATTTTCAAATTTCAAACCCTTTGAGCAGATAACTCAACTAATTAAAGACAACCCCCAGAAAACAAATGCAGGATACATAAATCAAAAATTCAGGATTCTTATATACAATTTGAGATTTCCTGTAAGTCTAGCAAATCATAAACAACATGAAATTGTGGGATTGTTGAAACCAAGAACCAAATTTCAAATCAAAAATGAGGTTAATTTGAAATAAATTTAATTTATGGGCATTTCAAACAGGAAGCTAAAAGATCTGAGGTGAATTTGTGCTAATTCTTTTGGGAATCATTGGCATTATCAAAAATCACCCTATTCTATTTTAGGACAGCTAAAATTTAGATCTTATTATTCACCAACTTAACATACTTAACAATAAAATTAATCAAAATAGATATCAAAATAATGGGGTTGATCCCCCAGAAAAGTTTCAACTAAGCAGGTCCATGACCTGCAATCTGACTTCCCAGTGACCTGTAGCCAAATGAGGAAGTCAACCCAAATTTCCAGAAATTGTAACATAAGCAAATGATGATCCCATACAATGGATACCTCAATTTAGTGCTTGGCTCAATACCTATATCAAGCCACCCCCTAACCATCCAACCAAATGATCATCACAATCAGGTTCCTACTATCCATGATTCAACCATACATTATAATCTCTCATATCACAATAAAGATATTATCTAGTTCTAAATATTTTTCCCCTTGTAACTCTGCTAAAATAGCACAGTTACAAAATTGGTAGCACGGGTAGATTCTCTATCCTACCTTCCTTTTCAAAATTCTTCCTGCTGTCTGTACTTGCTGCAGTCAACAAATATACAAAAGAACCATGTCTGGACTTCCCGTCTACTGGATGTCCTACATGTCAGGAACCAAAATACCAGAAGGATATGCACTATACCGTAATGTGGTAATAACAGTCCCCACCTTCAAAGCCCTATCAGTGAAAGTGTTTTTCCAGGCTCCTGCTGCCACACCTTGAGTGGCAGACAAGAGCATCATGCCCACCCACTTAGCCCATCAACTAAGCAGCACTGCCTTGGAATCCTTTGCTGGGGCCAACAACAACAACACTGCTGTATGGATCCAATCTGCCCAAAGCAAGCCGGCCCAAATGGAATGCCCACAGCGCTTCTGGATTGCAGAGATATCCATTTGTCTCACTCATGATGCAGGAACCTGATGAAACAGGTGGCATGAGGAACACACTGAAAAAAACTGGAACACTTTCCAGCAAGACTTTCTGGCAAGATTTGTGATGAAGAACACAGCTTTCATTATCATATACCAATTAAAGAACCTGACCCATACTGGAACATTAAAAGAACTCACATCTGCATTTGAGGAACTCTGCCTACAAGCACTATCATATATGGTATTTGATATCCCAGCCACACACCTCATGTACTACAACGCTCTCAAGTTGCACGTAATGAGACATGTTAAACTTGATCAAGTAACCAATCTGCAAAACCTCTACTGTGAAGCAGAGAAAGCATAACAGACTTCCAATGCCTTGCACAAGGCACAGACCTGGAAGGGATAAAGACCTAAGGACTCTCACACCCAAGGACATTCCAATTGCCCTCTGCCTAAAAACAATAACATTGCAAACAACAAGCTTTTGGGTAACAATGGCCATGATAATGAGAACAATGACCAATCCAAACGCACCCACTTTAGAGTTGCCAACACCCAAAGTAACCAGGACAAGGGAAAAGCCCAGGGAGAGCAATAAGCAATCCAGGCTCTCCCTGTTAATCTTCTGCCTTATCCAATGACAAGTACTGCCCCAAGGATGTAGATCAATGATCCAGGTCCCCTCAGGAGACCCAGTACTCTAACCTGCTTCTAGAAATCCCAATAAACTGATGTCCTATTGTTTCTGCTTTTAAAGTTGCACAGGTTTAGTGCTCCTGGATTCAGGCGCAGACTGCACCCTTTTTAATATCAACTTTGTGAACAGGTTCAAGCTAGCTACTAATCCCTTGCATATTAAGAACGTGGTTTTAGCTGATGAACATCACAATGCTGTGACTTGGGAGACTTCTCCCTTCTCTGTTGTGCTAGAAAACCTCTACTCCACCATCCAAGGACCTGTTATTGACTTTCCAAGATTTGTTGCTGTACTTATCCTTGACTGGTTAAGAGAGAATAACCTGCATGTGGACTGGGCCACCTCTGTGATGACCATCAAACAAAAAGAATTTAATCACCAGATCTACCACAATACTGTGGATCAGCTCCTACAAGATTGCTCTTTGTACACATCACAGAGACACAGAAAGAAAAGGACAGTCTCAAAACAATTAATTGGGATTCTTGTCAGTATGAGGTCATTTATTTCAAGGATCACTAATACAATACCACCCCAAAAGCTCAATAAAGCATAGCCTGACACCCTGAAATTTTTAAAGAGGCACTTCCAGGGCTATATCCAGAGAAGCACATATAACACATCATCCAACTCAAGGGGGCAGTATCTAAGACACATCCTATATATTGCCTCACCCCCAATGAGGATGATGCTCTCTGTGCTTACCTCAAGGAAGCCCTAGAAAAAGGACTCATTTGTTCTTTGCAATCCCCTTTTGGGGCTTCTGTCTTCTTTGTGGCAAAGAAGGACAGGTCTCTCAGTCTTGTCACCAATTATTGCGTGTTGAATGAAGTCACCATCAAAAATTGATCCCCCTTCTGCTCATTGACAACCTTTTTGATGCCGTAGGCGGGGCAACTGTCTTCTCAAAGATTGATCTGACTGCAGGGTAAAATCAAATTTGTATCAAGGAAGAAGACATTCCAAAAACTGCCTTTTGTGCCAAGTATAGCCCATATGAGTGTGTTGTGCTCAACTTTGGGATGAAAAACGCTCTGTCAACCTTTGTTAACTTCATAAACAAAGTCTTTGCACCCCACATTGGGAAATATGTGCTAGTATACTTGTAAAATATCATTGTGTATAGTCTCTCTGTGGAACAACATTACATAGGCCTAGAAGCGTTATTTGCAACTTTGGCTCAACACAAGCTCCTCGCAAAACCATTCAAGTGTCAATTTTACCAAGAAAAACTGCCCTTCCTCAGACATGTGGTATCAAAAGACAGTAATAAACCAGACACCCAGAAAATCCAAGCCATATGCAAAATTCCACCACCCAAGCACAAGGGTAAGCTTTGTACCTTCTTGGGTATGATAACCTACGTCTAACAGTTCATTCTTGACTATGGTATCATTATACCCCCACTATCTGCCATTATAGGAGCCAATTTAAAATTTGTATGAACAACCAAATGTGACTTCTGTTTCCAATGCCTAATAGAGAAGCTAACATCCACCCCCATATTACAATATCCAAAAGAGACAATAACTATCAAATGGAAATTGATGCCTCAGACACCTTCATTGAAGGAGTGCTACAAATCAAGACAGACACTGGTGTTCACCTGCCAGTAGCCTATGAGTTACACAATCTAACAGATGAAAAATGCCACTACCACATCCATGATAAGGAGCTTCTGGTCATTGTCTATTTCTTGTTCAAGTGGTTCTGCTATCTAGAACAACAGGAATAGTTCACTGCCTTGACCAATCATAAGTCACTTATATACTTTAAAACACAAGCCAACCTGTCCCAACGCCAAGCTTGTTGGATGGTGTTCTTAGAGCACTTCAATATGAGCATCTAATATAAACCTGGACCCAAATAGATTACAGCTGACACTCTCTCATACCTATACATAAGAGTTTCTAGAGGAGAAAACAGCCTGGACCCAGACTGGCCCCTTCTGGTGCTTTGGACCAAAGATAAAGGTTTTCCCCTGGGAACCACAGATATCACCAGAGACACTTTCATCAAGAACAAACACTTTTTTACAGACGTCTACAGAACATTACATTGTAAAATAACCAATGGGGTAACCATCCCATACATCCCCACACACCAGAGGATCAACACCATTCTACGCTATCACCAAGACCTAAGCCATACAAAAAGCCTAAACCTCTATGAGTTTCTAAAGCACAAGGCCTGGTGGCCAACTCTCTACAGGGATGTACAGAAGGTCCTTGAGCAATGTGAAGTATGCAAGAACTTTGCAAAAAGTGACACCCCTCCCAATTCTGTGCTGCCTATTTTCTCCCAGCTACCCTTCAAGGTTTGGGCTCTCAACATTGTTGGTCCAATTCCAGGAGAACATAACAACAAAAAGTACTTTATTACTGCCATCAACTTTGCCACTTGCTGGCCAGTAGCGCATATGTTAAAAGCTCACACA
Source organism: Entomophthora muscae (assembly GCA_014839935.2). Classification (NCBI taxonomy): domain Eukaryota; kingdom Fungi; phylum Entomophthoromycota; class Entomophthoromycetes; order Entomophthorales; family Entomophthoraceae; genus Entomophthora; species Entomophthora muscae. The sequence goes on along the minus strand of QTSX02000820.1, from coordinate 106,533 downwards.
GGAAACAATGTACAACAATTCATAGGCAAAGAGATCACTAGTAAGTTTGGAAAGTAAGGACTATTGATAACAGATGGTGGTAAGGAATTGACCTCTGAGGACACAAACGTTTACTTGACCAAGAATGGAGTTAAACAGACAGTGACTACACCATATCACCCTCAGGCCAATGGCAGTGTCAAGCAGTTAAACGGCAGCCTAGTGCAAGCCCTTGCCAAGCTCATTGCCAGGAGACCTGAGGACTGGCACAAACAATTAGCAACTGTGCTTCTTGTATGTTGTACTCAGGTGAACAAATCCACTAGTAAAAGTCCTTTTAACTTGTGTATGTAATACAACCCAACATTATTCAAGCCCTCATGGGACCAAAGTTGAAAATACCCAAAAAAAATCCTGTCCTGTTCATCACCCCAGATACTCCAAGCCAACAGTGATTAAAGGAAAATGAAATAAAAGCGTCTTCAAAACATGTTTGTTTCTATCCAAGAAAGACACAAGGTTGGAGATTAAGTGTGTTTAATGAATACCAACAGAAGCAAGCTACATCCTGAGAAAGTAGGCCCCACCTGCCAGGGCCAAAAATGGGCCAGACAAAAGCCTATGCTACATATGTTTGATGCCTGTGATTGAGCAATTGTGTTGTCAATCACACTGATTGACCAAAAGAAAACCTTAATGCCAAGTGGGGAATCAAACCCTGATCAAGGCCAGACCTGGGGACAATTATAAACTGTCCCAAAGCCAAGTGAAAAAAAAAATTAATTGGTCCACACCCTCTGAAACCCAGGAATGGGGACTTGGGTTGCCAAATGGCCCAAAATTTCCCTGCCAGCTTTCCCAGGGCAAAAATAATGAAATGATTTATCTAACTGACAAATCAGGAATCACCAATGAAACCCAGCTTGAGAATAATCCATTGACAACCAATAAGAAGTTGCCAGTAAGTCCAATTGTAGTTTCCCAGCAGGATATAGCTGGGAACACTGGCATCCCCTTTCTTTGTTGACATCTTCATCTAATAAACTTAGTTGTTTAATGCACACTGAGCATTTATACTTTGCAGGGGTTTATTAAATTATCACAAATTTTCATACTGCTGGTGCTTTCAAACAGGGAGTTCCTCCAGTACCAATGCCAGCGCTGGGAAACAGAGAAACTTCTTGCTGCCTCCAACCAACCACCGCCAGCCTTTACCCCATCTCCTAGAGTGCTGGACCAAGAAATAATTCCTGCTCCTGCACCATGCCTCTCCTTTCCTGGTGTTTCTCTGCTCCAACAACTTGTCCCACCAAGCCTGACTATGAGCACCGCCACAAGAGAACCTCCTCTTGTTCCTTCTGCTTCATCATATGATTACAGTAAGCTTGGGTTTGCCTACTTGATCATGATGGGGCTCACTGAGCAAATAATTCCCCACATGGGAGTATGGCGTCCTTGGGCCACAGCTGCCAATCATGTGATGCAGATGACCCCTGTCATCTACTGGGCCTTCCAGGCTCAACCCTTCCCCTTGACTAAAGGTTCTCCTGGGAGCAACCCAGGCCATGACACCACCATTGTGTTGAAGGTAAACAACAACTCTTACCTGTTAAAGGGACTGGACAAGAGGAAACAAGACAAGGTTCTACACCACAACCATCTATGCCCCTGTAAAGCTTGTCAGAAGCAGCATGGGACCATCCTACCTTCACCGAAACAAAAATTGATCCAGTATGATGCCTGGCCCCCAAAAACCTTCCAGAAGACCTCCCATCAGAGGAGGCTGTCCCTCAGCTGGGGGGTGTCAAAACAACAGGGTCAACCCCCTGGCAAAGTTTCAACTAAGCAGGTCTGTGACCTGCAATCTGAATTCCCAGTGACCTGTAGCCAAATGAGGAAGTCAACTCAAATTTCCAGAAATAGCAACATGAGCAAATGATGATCCCATAAAATGGATACCTCAATTTAGAGTTTGACTCAATACCTATATCAAGCCACCCCCTAACCATCCAACCAAATTATCATCACAATCATTTTTCTACTATCTATGATTTTCCCATACTAAATAATCTCCCATATCAAAATAAATATATAATCTAGCTCTAAATATTTTTTCTCTTGTAACTCTGCTAAAATAGCACAGTTACAACATATAGATTCCTTTTTTGAGTTTATTTTTTAATAAAAATAATTTTGTCTTCTGAAAAAAACCAAGTAAACAAGCCGTTTCCTGGCCTTGAAAAAATCATGCAGGGCTACGCTGGGTCTCTCAACAGTGAAGCCTCTGTACATGGTCACTCCTGACCCGCAGGCCCCTCCCCAAGAACTACTCAGGAGTGCATTCTTTCTCCTGCTTCCTATATAATGACCCTGTTTACCCACCATGCACAGAAATATGCTAACCCAAATCTCATATTAACACTGGCATCTGGAATCAACCAATTAAGCCAAGGGACCACCCAAGTAAGCCAGAATATCAAAACAACCAATCAGATGGCACTATTTGGTTCCTAAGACAGATATATCCCTTTCTCAGCCAATAAGCCTAAAAGACACAGAAGAAGACTCATTACCCCAGAAACTGTTCTGTAAATAGTTTAAAAGCAAGGGATGCTTGTGTCCCTTGGGGAAATAGCAGCTGTGATGGGTTTTAAAAGTCCACTGTGGCTGTAACCCTGTGAGCCCATGTTAACTGTGGTCCCCTCCCAAGAAGACATCAACAGGAACTTGTACTTTAACTGAAGGTGGTAAAGCATACCCTCTTGTATTGGCCATACTGAAGCATGACCCCTGTATGCCCCTAGTCCAGGCGCACCTCCAACTGGGACTCCACAGCATTTTTACCAATAAGAGAATGGTCAATTTATGGATGCACAAAGTTGTGGTTGCTGCAAGAATATTGACCAATCAAGTTCTCAGGGGTCCCAGTTTGGTGGACACTGACTCATATTATTTCAATGGTATCCATTTTATTAAAGGGATGGCAATGAGAACGTGTAGTTACATCATCTTCCTGATATATGCCAAGATCTCCATAAGTATCCAAGACTTTGGAGAAAAATGGCTAAAATCTGATTTTTACAAGTGCAGCCAATTTTGTACAAATTTTTCAGAGTTTTTCTGGAAGTTTCTCCAGTGGGTGTCAGCTATTACTCTGCTTCTTCAAACACTAAAGATGGGTATGTCTACCAGAAGGAGCTCAAGGCTATGCTATAGGAGTGGGCCTCACAACAAGCCGTGCACACAGTTGTACTGAGTGCAGAAATGGAGCAGCAGGAATGGGATGCCAAGGAAATCATGGCTGCAGGGCATACCTGTTGGATCTACCCACCCAATCATGCTGACATCCATCTTGCAGATGTGTGTCTTTACAATTATGGTTTGGCTCTCAGGTACTCAAAGCCTTCCACCTACAACAAACTGTGAACCCAAATCAAGAAGGGTTTTGATCTTTTCCCTTCTATATTTTTCCAGGACTTAACAGATCTCATCATCTTCTATGCAAGTGATAGTGATAAGTCCAGAAAGGACTCCTGCCTCCCCCATGCTCTTCCATTTGGTTTTTCAAGCCTGCATATATGACAGAAGAATAATTCAAGCAATTGAAGCAATCAGCTCTTGCTGCCTCTTCCCAGTCAACAAAGCCTGCCTCCCCAATCCCCCATCAAGACCAAGCCACCCGCCTTCCAACCCTGACTCCCAAGACACCACAAATTCTCTCCCCACTACCTCTGATGCCGTCCCTTTTACAGGTGCAGATGATGAAACTCACATTCTGCCCATTCCCTCCCCTACTTGTCCTTTGATGAGTAAAATAAAACCTTAATTTTTGACAACTTGTTAAAATTTATATTATTCTTTCAATTCATAATTAATAGTTTTTTTGTATTATTGACATTCCCCATAATTAATAAAATGTTGTAAATTTGATGTGATAATATATAATTATCTGCATGAATATTTTTATTATCAATACTAAATTAAGTACTAACAAATGTAAATATTACATTAAGATATTGCAGCTAGAAATTAACTATTGGTATGTAGATATAATGTGCATAACACAATATGTTTTTTAATAAATTCATTGTAAAATTGGCATTTTTCATTGTGATTTTTTAATTGAGCTGTGTCTATATCAGAGAATCATTAATATTTATTACAAATATTGATACAGAGTGCATTTTTCAGATTTCATATTTACCTATTTTTAATGATTCTGTAAAATTTAAGTCAGTTTTTGTGAGTTATTAATAATACAATGAATCAATCAATTGCAAAATCTGGCTTTAATTTTACTTAATCATTATCAATGGTTAAATATAAAAGCTGTAAAATGCAATATTTATCAATGTTTGTAATAAATGTTAATGTCTTCCTAATATAGACACAGTCCAATTATAAAATCACAATGAAAAAGACAAAGTTTAAAATGAATTTTATTAAAAAAATGCATTGAGTTATGCTCACAATGCAGAATTGGTGTGGCTAGCAATAAGACCTAGAAAAGTTAACATTCAATAAAACATTCACAATTCAATGTGGGATATCAATAAAATGATAGGTTTGTCAAATAAAAAGTGTTACATACTGGGAAAAAAATCTACATGTGATAATTCAGATGGCTAGTTTAGTGCAATTTTAGTATATTCCATGCTTAATGATGCTAATTTTGTATAATTGCAAGTTATTTATAGTATTTTCAATAATTGTTAATAAAGTGTATTTATTATCTATAATTTCCTGATTATGTATTGCTGGTAGTGATATAAAAACCTTTATTTGATATGTAATTCAAACAACATGTCAAGTATCTATTCACTTTTACAAAAATTATAAGAACACCTTCAAAAGGTTATTAAAATTGAAAGAAATATCAGGAAAATAGTATCAAATCAATTGGGAAGTGCAGAAAGGGAATTAGTCTAGATAAATGAAGTTGTAAGAACTAGTTTGGGAACAATTATCCAAGATGAACACAAGGAAACATTATTGAATTTACAAAAGAAAATTATAAAAAGTTTAAATTTTACCGGAGAAAGTTACAACTTGTGGGAGTTCTAGCAAAGTGCCAGAGAAAATAATAAAAATAACAAACTGATTAAAGGAATTAAAGCAGAAAATGAAATGAACTAAGATGGAGGGGATGAAGATGAAGCAATTCATGTTAAAGGAAATGAAACTATTGAAATGGAAACAGAAATGAACAAGGGAAATGCAGAATAAATATCAAGAGGAAGAAGCGCTTCAAGAATGGAGGAAACTTTATCAAATGAAGGAACTCAAAGGGAAGAAGTAATTGCTAAAAAGCAAAGGAAGATCAAACCAAAGAAGATAATTGAAGAGCACCCAACGCTCATGAAATTTGCTGAAGGGGTGCCTGTGGCTAAAGAGGCGCAGGGGAAATAATTAGTAAGTTCCTTTATCTTTTACTTATCTTTTCTTTAGTTACATCAAGAAATGGGAAAGAAGTTGTCAAAGAGATACCATATAAACCAAGTGGTGTATATGGGGGCTATCAAAAACTGATAGCCCCTGTCATTCAAACAAGACCTGTGTAAGTTAATCAAATAGTCCAAATAAATACTGTAAATTCAGAACCTGAACGTAAAAATGCAGGATTGTCAAATCCTTGGTCCAAATTTTGAATCACTTTTGTGGGATGGCCTTTTTTAATTAAATTGATTTTTGTGAGTATTTATTTGAATATTTGAAAATGTGGGAACTCATAGACACTTTGCAAAGTTCAAGTTGAGCTGTATATTTCCTATGGATGAAATGAATTAACTGGAATCAGATTTGAAGCATTCAAAACCATCAACCATTTTCATTAAGTTTACTATGTTTTTTTAAATTGTGGGAATGTCAAATCCAAGAACCAAATTTCAAATCACTTTTGAATGCCATTAGTAAACTCAGATATTAATTGCGGGAACTGGAATCCAAATTGAATGTACAGTAAGCACACTAGGAAACACCAACCCAAATCAAGAAGCTCCACCACAACTAAAATCAAATGAAAAATCCAATCTCAATAACCATAATTAGACATAAAAAGTTATTAAACTTTAAAATCATCCAACCCGGAAAGTATACAATAGTATTCACTTCAAATCACAGATATAGAAACTCTGCTACTATTCAAGGCTATATCAAGAGAAAACAACTTCCCACAACTAAACCAATAAATCCAAATAAATACATATTTAATCTAAAAAATATTTTTTATTTTATTTTTATGGACCGTCAATCACATTCCCAACCAGCTCCTGCACCAACCCGCAGGGCAGCCTGTCTACAAGGGCGTCCCAGAGGGTCCAAGAACAGACCCAGAACCCATCTTGAAGGGATTCATGCCAATACACAGGCCTCCCAAGGTGTCATTGCCAGCCAACCACCTCCCACGTCCCAAGCCCAATCAACCAGCTTGAATTCCAGGCAGAAGCCACTCTCAAGGCCTGCCACCAAAGTCTCCTACACCAGGGTCACCAGGAACACTGAGGTTACTTACACCTCCACTGTGTACCCAGCTGTCACCTGGCCCCGCACTCTTGACCCAAGAGTTGCTACTTCCTGCCCCTGCGTCTTTGACACCACCTACAAGCCATTGGCAGCCACTGTTGAGCCATCTGCGCCTGTAATCTATTCCACCATTGACGGCGCCAGCGCAACCAAGCATGATCCCACCTTCTACACAAAGGTCTCCATCCCCTGTGTTGAGCCTGGTAGCCAGTATGCCGTGGTACCTGTCAAGGGCCAGTGTTGGTTGATGGATAGTGAGCATGAAGCTCTCCTCAACTGCTTGAATGGGGGAATGGCGGTTTGGGATATTGCGTCCCAATTTGGTATCACGGCCAGGTACATTGCTAACATAAACACCAAGTATGGCAATACCAGGCAAATTGCCAAATCCACCAAGGCAAAAAGACAGCCAAAACTCTTGCAGCCTGTGCACATCAACGCAATCAAGCAGTGGGTAGCCAGGGATTGCCACCTGGACACGCTTGCTGTCCAATCAATGCTTGCCACAGAGTTTGGGCTTTCTGTTTCTAAAACCCTTGTTTATAAAACAATGGTTGATTTGGGCTTCTCTTGGAAGGTGCTTAGAGTTTCTCTGTACAACAGAAACAGTGAAAAGACCATTGAGGATTGACGCATTTATGCCGAGACATATCTGGCACTAAAGGAGACTGGCAATGTACAGTTCTTCTATATTGACAAATTGTTGTTTTCCTCCTCACTCAGGTCTATGCATAGGTGGGTTGAGAAGGAGTCCAAGGACGGCGTAGCCCATTGTGCAGCTGTCCATTCCCAGATCTATTCCATGGTTGCGCTTCTTGGTCCTCACGGGTTGGACCAATACCAAATGATCAAGGGTTCCCACAATAGCGGAACTTTTCTTGATTTTCTCTGAGTTTTCAAGGAGTACCTTTGGATAAATTATAGCGGCACAACCAACGTTGTTGTGCTTGATAATGTTGGGCTCCACAAAGTGGATCTGGTTGTGTCCAAGTTCCCCCCCATTGACAAGAATAGCCACTCCTCCAGCCACCGCCTTGCTGATTGTCCAATGAGACTTCTCTTCCTCCTGCCATATTCCCAATTCCTAAATCCAATTGAGGAGGTGTTTGGTTGGATCAAGAATAAGGTGAAACAAGGCCTTCCACAGGACACCAAGGACCTATTCAATATTCTTGAGGTCAGCCAATTTGCAATGCCACCTGATGTGGTGGCGGCTTTTTACAAGCACTCGGAATCCTTCCTCCCTAAAGCCCTGGCCTCCAAGCCAATCAGATAAATGGGCTCTCCAGTTTAATTTGTTTTTATTTTTATTTATTTTGTTTTTATTAGGTCTCAAAAATTATTATTTATATATAATAATTTGACGTGTGATTGTATTATAGACATATAAGAATACGTAGAAAAGGTAAGTAAAATTAACTATACTAGGTATGAAGAATATATTTTTATTATAATGCAATGAATACTTTATTGACTGTTGCGCTACCAAATAAATAAATTAAAAAAGCTAGAAATGGAATTTTTTATTTAAATAATTGTTAATTGTTGTTGGTACTTTGGCTTTTTTACGCCACAAATTGGACCTTGCATGTCATCATATGATCCTTGTTATTTCAGTGCCACTATAGCCACACAACACGGCAACCAATGATTTTTATGTATTCCTTACTAATCTGTACTTAGGACGCAGTTCAAGTATATTGAATATGTTTATGCAAATCATATTACAAGGGAAAGGTAATTTGAGTTCTGAACAATCATTTGTTTAGAACAATAGTGGAGCAGGCCGCATGATGCGGATAAATTCAATTCTCCATGTTTATCTTTGTGATAAATGGACCCGTACTTGACAAGTAGTAAATAAAAACATTTTTAATTCTTTTTTTATTTGATGTATTGGCAACTACAACTAAAGTCTTTTAATATACTTAGATATATTATTGATTATAATTTACATACTAAAATTTAAAATAAAAATTAAAATATTAATTATAAATCTTAAAAGTTAAATATTTAAGTTTAAATAATCAAAATATAAAAAATTTATTAAATTGTGATTTATGCAATATCAAAATATTTGATATTAAATATGTCAATATTAAATATTTTAACAGTGAATATTTTAATATTAAAATTTTATTATTAAATATTTCACAATTAAAATTTTACCAGTAAAATTTTAATAGTGAAGTATTTGGTATTAAAATTTTAATATTTAAAATAAAAAATAAAAAAATAAAATAAAAATTTTAAGTTACAAGGGAATGCAAATTGCAAGGGGAATGTGTTTATTCCGGGAAATTATAACCCAAAATTAAATTTTCAGCTAATGCATCTAATTGGGACCACATACTCTTCTGTATGTGGTGGATGACTCTGGCGCCAATTGCTAGAGGGGTGGCGCTCAACACCCCGGTGGTGGCCAACTGTCTTATAAAAGGCAAACAGGTGAGGGAATCCACTAGCAGGTTTTTTGGGGGGGGCATGTAGTACCCGTATAGAGTTGCCAATGCAAATGAATCATAGAGGACATGCTCAACTGTCCTGTATCCCCATGGTGTTTTCTGTCTGTTGAGGGCTATGCGGCATATGTTGATCTGTATAGGTACATCTTCTAATTTTTTTACATTGGCTTTCAGTATGCAATGGAGCAGGATTCCCAGGTATACTGTGATGTGGATCCTTTGCGAGGTATATTTTTCTGAGAACATGCACAGTTTTTTGAACGTTTGTACTAACCTATTGATATAGGACGTTTGGTTGAACTTGAAGAGGGTTCTGGGGGGCACCCAACTTGTATCAGCCCCCCAGGCCTCAGCAAACAATATAAATAAAGGCTTAAGATTATTCACAAGGACTGCATCCCTGACTTTGTTTGATAGAGCTTTAAAAATTTCATTAAAAATTGCAGATTTTAAATATTCATTTCCAATTTGAAAGTCAGTTTTTATTAAAAAAATTTGTATTCATTGATATTTGTGAAGGGGAACCTTTGAACGCTTTCATATATGTATTCATCAAAGTTCAGTTTTATATCCCCGCAAATTTCATTCATTTCTTTGATCTTAATTGTTGATCCTAGTTCATAGGCTTCCCTTATCCATGAAGAGCACCCCGCAGGTGGTTGATATTCCCTATCTTGAACTTCACTATTAAAAAAAGTATTCATATTCTGTTGAACTATTTTATTTATTTGATTTTTATTTATTTGTTTTATAGGGGCCACCAGTGACTGGTAGCCCCCATAAAACCAACTTGGCGTATAAGCCGCCACTTCCGCAACCTCATCCCCATCCCTGGTGATAACTAAAATAAATATAAGTTAAACATAAAAAGACTTAATGATTGTTTCCCCTGTGGCCCCCTCAGCCACAGGCGCCATATTAGCAAACTTCACAAGTGTTGGATGCTCTTCATTAATTTTTCTTAGGCTTAATTTTTTCTTATTCTTCTTGCAACTTGTGCTTTCTCTTGATTTTTCATTTGATAAAGCCTCTGTATTTCTTGATGAGCTTCTGCTTCTTGCTTGTGTTTCATTTTTCATCTGTTTCCATTTGGTCAGTTTCCTCTTTGTTGGTGTTAATTTCCTTTTGAATTTCTGTTCCTTCAATTAGTTTTATCTTCTTATTGTTTTCTTTGGCCCCCTGCCAAAACTCTCACAAATTGTAGGCTGCGTTGTTGAATTCAAGACTTGATAAAATAGTTCCCTGTAGATTAAGTAATTTTTCTTTATTCTTTTCATCTATAATATTTCCCAACTTATCCAGGGCATCTTCTTTTGACTGTATCAGTGGCTGGCCCTTGTTACCCAGCTTCCCTGTCACTATTTCCCTGATATTTCTTTCTATCTCAACAACCTTTTGAAGGTGTGCTTCTAATTTGTTGATTAAGTTATAGATTGTTGACATATTGTTTGAATTCCATCAAAAACTGGTTTTTATAGTACTATATTCAGTGCATACATATTTTTCATCATCATTAATAAATTAAAGACAATAAACGTAAATATTGCATTAAAATATTGCAATTAGACGTCAACACTTGATATTTTGATATTATGTGCATAACTCAATGCATTTTATTTAATAAAATCCAATGTAAACTTGGCCTTTTTTCATTATAATTTAATGAAATGGATTGTGTTTATATTAGGGCCATTAACGCTTAGTACAGATATTAAAAATTAGTGCATTCTACAGCCTGTATATTTACCTATTGGTAATAATTCTATAAACTTTTCAGTTGGATTTTACAAGGTAATAATAATGTAATGTGTTAATAGATTACTGTTTATTGTCATTAATTGGCTGATTTTCTTTGCTGTGGCAATTGTGCATTTTCTGATATTTCTGCACTAGTATCCAATTGGATGTGAAGCCAACCAATTGGATACTAGTGCAGAAATATCAGAAAATGCACAATCACCACATCAAAGAAAATCAGCCAATTAATGACAATAAACAGTAATCTATTAACACATTACATTATTACCTCGCAAAATCTGACTGAAAAGTTTATAGAATTATTATCAATAGGTAAATATACAGGGTGTAGAATGCACTAATTTTCAATATTTGGGACATTATTTTAGGGATTAGGCCATTTTCTAATACACATGCTGCTCAAGTTGCAGCATAACACAGTTCAATTTTGAAAAAGTAACTAATTAACATTTTATATTTAAAACATTAATAACTCAATGAAAAATTAATATTTTTTCACACTGTAAACTATCAAAATGAAGCTAAGAATCCTATCTTTCTATTGGTGTAAAAATTTTAATATGTATACTATACTCAATATTAAAGCAAAAGTAATTTAAAAGAGTATAATCCAGATTTTATTATATGATTATATCTAATGATATAAAGTAGATCACTTCAAAGCTAATAAATACTCTTTTTTAATATACAACAGATTTTTTTATTTGACAAAATTAAAGATAAGATTGAGAGCTTTATTTTTGCATTTTATTTTATTTAAAAAGCTCAATTCTTTAGGATTTTATAATAGTTTGAAGTTAGGGTGTTTTTATCACTGTTTAGATTGATTTTAAGGTTCAAGTGAGCTTTGAACCTCAAATTAAGCATTCTTTAAATGGAATTCTTTAATATTTTATCATTTTAAAAATATGCGGAAGAGTTACAATTAACTGAATACATCATTTAATTGATTTGCATTGATTACAAAGAGGATATGATGTAATAATAATGCTTAGCTGCTTCACATGTATCACTTGTGCATGAAAACTGGGTATTTAATTAATTCTGCAAACATAAATTCAAGTTCAAACTATAATAAAAGCTATCACACCATTTCTTTCAGAATGGTGTCATTTAGCTTGGTATATAAGAGCTAAAGCACCACAAAGCTTCTAATCCAAAAGACCCCATTCAAAGGCCACATTCTGATCATAACTACTCCAACATTAAGGCACATTTCAGAGATCTGACCTAATTACAGATTCAAAATACTACCATGTCCTCAGTTAAATTTACTTCTGCCATGCTACCCTTTTTTTCCTTGGGAGCTTCAACAAAAAGAGAGAGAATTGCAATGTTAAAAAAGGCATTCCTCTTTATTGCTGGTGATGATCTTGATAATTTCATCAAGCACTTCCTTACTCAAACTGAATTTGGGAAAGCTCAGTTCCTGCCAACTATTCAAAATCAAAAAGGCAATGAGTTCATTGAAAACTTAAAGGATCTCATGAAATCTTCTCCCCAAAAACATCTCCCAGCCTTGCAATCTCTGGTTACTTCCAGTTACTCTTTAAAAGAGCTTAATGATATGGGGTTTAATATAACCAAAAGTGAGTTTGAATACTCAAGAAAAATAAATAAAAATAAAAATGTAAGTTTAAACAAAAAAAGCCAAAAAAATAATAACTATTCATTAAAAAAAGAAATAACTAAAAAAATAATTAAAAAATTGCTGGAAAATTCTTTTGAAACAAGCCAGTTTACAAAAAAAGTGCCTGAAAAAATTTATAAAGATATAGAAAAAGAGATGAGTAATTACTCAACTGAAATTAAATACTCTCTACTTAAAACAAAAAAAGAAATATATGAAAATATGAAAATAAAAAATGAAATTTCAGTTTCAATTTCTACTTACTATAAATTAATCCCTAAAAATATAATAAAAAGTAAAAAACAAACCAATATGTGCAATATTTGTAATTTAAAAAATTCACTAGAAAAAAGAAGGAAGAATGTGAAAGTAAAAACTTACCATTACCAGAATCTATAGACAATGACTTAAAGACTATTAATCAGCACCAAGACTTTTATGTTCATCAAAATTGTGAATATAAAAAAGATATTAATGAATTAGATGATGAGTCTTGTGTTGTAGTTATAGATTATAAAGAAAACTTAAAGGTTGGAGGTGGTCCAATTGAGACCAATAATTGTTTTTATTCAAAAAAACCAATCTCATTATTAGGGTTTGCATTAGTTTTTAAGGAAAACAATAAAATTAAATATGAATATCATGATTTTTTGTCTCAAATATTATCACACAATTCTTTATTTTCAGGTGAGTGTTTTATAAAAATTCTTAAATTAGATAGATTTAAAAAAATAAAAAATATAAAAGTATGGACTGATAATGGAAATCATTTTAGATCATATGAATTTTTATATTACTTATTTAAAGAGGCACCTAAATATATTAAAGGTTCTATAAAATATAATTGTTTTGTAGAATGTCATGGAAAAAGCATTGTTGATGGTCACTTTGGTGTAATATCAAAAACATTAAAAGAGAAAGAAAACCAGCTTTATATTAAGAATATAAATGATATTAAAAATATTTTTGAGCAAGAAGGAAAAAGAAAAGAATTATATAAATCAGCGCTATCAGGCTCAAATATTTCTCAAAAGTCATTCTTTTATATTTATGAGAGAAAAGTTAGGCCTATAAGGAAAGAGCTCAAAGTTAAAAATCTGCACATTAATCTTTCATATTTGATGAAAGATGGGAAGTTGTATACTTCACCTTTAACATTTGAAAGTTTCTCAGAATATTCTGAGATAACTTATCATTTGAAATCACGTGATGATACCAGAGAAACAAAAATATCAGAAGATGCTAGTGGTGCACTAGGGCAAGTTCATGAAGTAGGGCAGCTTACTAGAGGGTGTATTTTAAATAGAGTTATCAGTCTTTCAAAAACAACAACCTTTTTTTCTGAAACAAACTAAGAATATTTATGATGAGCCAAAGATAGGGTAATAGCATTTATAGCTTTGGGGCTGCTATTACTCTCCCATGCAACTCATCATAAATATTTTTGGTTTGTAGTTTGTAGTAGCACTTAAGATATTTTCAGTAATACTATAAGTTGCAATTTTCAATTCTAAAATTGATGCCTTATTTTTTTAAAAAATCATTTAAGCCCAAGATCAATTAAAGTTTTGGAATTTGTTGATTGTATTTTAAGCTTTCTGAATAATTTGAATATGAATAATGCAATTAAGTTATAAAAGGATAAATCTGGCGCCTAGGCATAACAAGAAAAATAATGACCCATTTGTACTAAGCCTTAATGGCCCTAATACAAACACAGTCCATTTCATTAAATTATAATGGAAAAGGCCAAATTTACAATGGATTTTATTAAACAAAATGCATTGAGTTAGGCACATAATATCAAAATATCAAGAGTTGACGTCTAATTGCAATATTTCAATGCAATATTTACGTTTATTGTCTTTAATTTATTAACAATGATGAAAATATCCATGGAAATAATTATATGTTATCATATCAAATGTACAAGATTATTTAAATATGGGGAATTCTAACAATGTAAAAAGAAAATATTATTAAGTATGAATTGAAAGAGAGATATCAATTTTAATAAGTTGTCACAAAGAAAAGATTTATTTACTAATTAAAGGACAGGAAGGGAAGGGAATGGGCGGAATGGACGTTGCCTTCAGCTGCGCCTGTGAAAGGGGCGGCATCAGAGATAGTGGGGAGGGAATGGGTGGTGGCTTGGGAGTCAGGGTTGGAAGGCAGGTGGCTTGATGGGGGTTGGGGAGGCAGGGTCTGTTGACTGGGAAGGGGCAGCAAGAGCGGTTTGCTTCAATTGCTCAAATTCTTGTTCTGTCACATATACTGGCTTGACAAAACAGATGGACTGGCGTGGGGGGAGACAGGGGTCCTTTCTGGACTTATCACTATCACTTGCATAGAAGATGACAAGATCAAATAAGTCCTGGACTGACACAGAAGGGGAAAAAGCTCATACCCCTTATCAATCTGGGTGCATAGTTTGTTGTAGGTGGCAGGCTTCAAGCGCCTGAGGGCAGAACCAAAATTGTAAAGACATACATCTGCAAGATGCATGTTGGCATAGTTGATGGGGTAGGACCAGCAGGTATGCCCTGCAGCCCTGATTTTGTGGGTAGCCCATTCCTGCTGCTCCATCTCCGCACTTAGTACAACTGTGTGCACAGTGTTTTGTGTGGCCCACTCCTCCAGCATGGCCTTGAGCTCCATCTGGTAGGCATACCCATCTGCGGTGTTCAAAATTGCCAAGTAATAATTGACGCCCAATGGGGAAACTGCAAAATTAAACCCTGACAAAACAATACAAGATTGGGCTGTGCTTGTACATGTCAGATTGGATGCGCTTCTCTCCAAAGTCTTGGATACTGGCCAAGATCTTGGAGTATGATAGGAAGATGATGTCATTACAGGCCCTCATTGCCCTCCTTTTAATAAAATTAATAATGGTTGCATTGTATGGGTTGGTATCCATCAAAATAGGGCCACCAAGAACCTGATTGGATAGGATTCTGGTGGCAACCACAACTCTGTGCATCCATGAATTCACCGTTCTTTTGTTGGTGAAAATGCTGTGGAGTCCCAACTGGAGACGTACCTGGACCAGGGGCATCTGCGGGTCACGTTCCATAATGGCCATTGTGAAAGGGTGGGCTTTTTCACCTTCAGTTGAGGTACAAGCACCAGTTGGGGTCTTCTTGGTGGGGGGGGGCCACAGTTGGCGTGGGCTCGCAGGGTTGCAGGGTTGCAGCCATAGTGGACTTTGCAAACCCCATTGCAACCGCAATTTTCCCGAGGGACATAAGCTTCCCTTGCTTTTAAACCATTTTGAGAACAATCTCCAGAGTGATTAATTTTCTTCTGTGTCTTGCAGGCTGATTGGCTGGGGGAGGGATATGTCCATCTTGTGAACTGGTCAATGCCATCTGATTGGCTGTTTCAGGGTTCCGGGCTCTCTGTGTGACCCCATGGCTAAAATGGCTGGTTCTGGATGCCATTGCTGATAAGGGATTTGGGTTGGCAGCTGCCTGTGCATGGTGGGCAAACAGGGCCATGCTGGAAGTTGCAGGGGAAAGAACAGACTCCTGTGTGGCGTTTGCAGAGGGGCCTGCGGGTTGGGAGTGGCTATAGATAGAAGCTTCACTGTTAAGAGACCCAGTGTAGCCCTGCATAATTTTGTCAAGGCCAGGGAACAGCTTGTTGACTTGGTTGTTGTTGAAATAAGACATAATAAAAATTTTATTATAATTTTAAACTTGAGAAGAGGAATTTATATTTTAGCCAATTTTATTGTTATATATGTCAATTTTGTGAATATTACAATCTAAATTTTAGCCAACCTAAAATGTAATAGGGTGATTTTTGAGAGTGCCTATGATTCCTAAAAGAATTTACACAAATCCACTCTAGATCCTTTAACATCCTTTTTGAGACACCCATAAATTATATTTATTTCAAATTCATTGCAATTATGATTTGAAACTTGGTTCTTGGATTTGACAATCCTGCAATTTCAGATTCGTTAATTTTCACATGATGTCTATGATTTGTTTGATATACAGGAAATCTCAAATTGTACATAAGAATTCCACATTTCTGATTCTTGTATCCTGCATTTGTTTGTTGGGTTTTGTCTTTTGTTAGTTGAGTTATCTGCTCAAGAGATTTGAAATTTGCCAATTTAAATAAACCAAAAAAAGTCAAATTAAATGGTTAATTTTATTAAATATTTTAATTATCACTCATCTGAGTTGCCTGCAAAAGTGATTCAAAATTTGGACCAAGGATTTGACAATCCCGCATTTTTGCGTTCAGGTTCTGAATTTACAGTAGTGTTTTTTGAGATGCTGTTAATGAGATGGTGTGTTGCACCAAAAGGTGAAGGACAAGCTTAAGAAGGTGGTGCTAGAAGGTGACAAATTAAACAAATTTATGTTAGGTGTTAAAGAACATGATACCTAATATAGCAGAAAAAATTGCATCAAGGCTACTAAACATTCAGAAAGATATCCTTGCAGACCTTCAGTTTAAGCCACATGGGTTTTCAACAACAGAGGTGTGGGAAAAGAATCCAGTAATGTTTGAGAAATTAAAAAATAAAATTTAAGCCATTACAATATGACCAGCAACCTGCAATTAAGAAGATATATGAAGCTGCCCCTGCCAAAGTGGCAACTGGAGAGAATATAGAGGATGGTAAGAAAATAAATAAAATTAAATAAAAGCAAATACTGTAAATTCAGAACCTAAACGTAAAAATGCAGGATTGTCAAATCCTTGGTCCAAATTTTGAATCACTTTTGCAGGATGGCCTTTTTTAATTAAATTGCTTTTTTTGTTTATGTATGAATTTTAAAAAATGGGAGAACTCATAGACACTTTGCAAAGTTCAAGTCAAACTGCATATTTCCAATGGATGAAATTAATTAACTGGAATCAGATTTGAAGTGTTCAAATTCATCAACCATTTTCATTAAGTTTACTATGTTTTTTTTGAAATTGCGGGATTGTCAAATCCATGAACCAAATTTCAAATCACTTTTGAATGCCACTGTTATGAAAGTAACAGAATCAAAGCCCCAGGCAGGAATCAAACCTGCACCTAGCCGCCAGGCAGGACAAGTGGGCATGGGAGATTTGCCTGCACCTGGATTTGCTTCAAAAAGCAAAAATCCAGATGCAGGAACTATTCCTGCCCTAGTGGCAGTTGCAAGGCCCATTCTGGCACCAAAAGCTATGCCCAAGCCTTGGTGGGTTTGGCTGGGCCTGGGCAGGCTAATTTTAGCTGCCCAGTAAACCCAGTTCAAGCCCACCCTCCATTTAGTAATTTGGGGTTCCCAATTGGGAACCCCTTTTTTAATCAAATTCCTTCACAGCAAAAATGCCTGTCAAGCTAGTCCAAGAATGGTGATCAAATTGGGAAAACCCCCATGACTCCTGAAGCAAAATCTGCCAGAATCAATGATCAGCCAAGCCAAGATGGGCCACCCAAAAGCCAATAAACTGTTCCTGAAAACCCCAAAAATGACCATGAAGCACCCAACCAAACAGCAGAACCTGAGATGCAAAGCCTAGCCACACAGATAGCACCAGAAGAATGCCCAGAGGCTCTTGTATGTGAGTAAGTATATAAGTCAGAAGCACTATAGAAATTCTGTATTGTCATCCTTACCAATAAAGTTGTTATGAACCTTTGGTTCACCAATCTGTTTCCATGCCTATTTTTGATACTCTTCCATCTGCATACACCCAAGCGTCAGTACCCATCCATTGGATAGATAGTCAGACTTCAGTTGACAAAACCAAAGCCTTCAACTACTACTGCCCGCCCAATGCTCCATTTGACCCTGTGCACTTCACTGAGTATCTCCCCAATCCTGATCACAAACCTTGGACCTTGGAAGACTTGCAGTGGTACACCTGCCCAAACGCCCCCAAAGAGCCCTACCAAATTTTCTGTGACGGAATATAAATCACTATATACCCATTGATCTTCAACGGGAAATACAACAAGCCTGCTGCCTACTTGGTCCCAATAGAACCACCCCCAACACCCAAACTGACCATCTCAACCCCACCCACATCTGATGCTGCTGGCCAGAGTAGTTAATTCCTGGGAGTGCTTTGCCTGGCGCTCACAGGACTGATTGATTCTGCTTTTCCAGTGGCCAGGACCTGGGCTGTAGCTGGGAAGGCCCTTTTCTACCTGGTGTAGTTAGGTCCCATCATCTGGTGGGCCATGCCAGTACCTGCATTGACTCTTTCCTCACCTACTGGAGCATCACAGTACTCCTGGTATCCTGACATCCTAGAAAATCTAAAGAAAAAGTATCCAATCTTACCAATAGTTCCTCTACCATCCTGTCCCACGTTGTGGGCATCTTTGAAGGCTTTGGGGACTTCTGTTGCTCCAACGAGACTGACATCCTGCTGACCATGGAATTTTTTTTGCAACAACCTCCCTTAAAAATAAAATAAGTACCCTATATAGTAAATTTTGTGAGTTTTCAGCCCTGTTTACGGGACAGAGACTTGATTTAATTGTTTACCTAGGCCTTATTGTAATTATGAGGATTCAAGAAGAAGCACACAGCCTGTCTGATATAATAATAAAGCTGGATGAAATTTGCCATTTATTAGATGTAAAAAATTGCCCCTGGGTACAGCTCAATAGAGCACATTATTCAGGATGCAGTTATTCTTGCCACCACATATGGGATGGCAGTTCTACTAGAAAATCCTCCTGGCCAATTGTATCATAGTTCTCCTGTACTTAAGCTGCCGCAATCTATATAGTACAGGAGCAATATCAACATATGCTTTGGCAATAAAAGTTGCTAGTTTATTACAACGCCAAGTTCTGGAATTTTGCTGCTCACACCCCCAATAAAGCTCTAAACCCAAATATTTTTTTAATTTTTATATATATAACTTCTTTAAAATCTACTCTAATCAAACCATTCATATTCAACAAATAAAATTGTATATAACAATAATTATTTCCAAATGCCCATTCATTAATTCATTCATTCATTCATCCTTCTTTGATTTATTAATTTTTATTATAAATAATAGTATACAATCCAAATCATATAAAAAATGTCAATATAAACTAAAATAAATAAAATAAAAATATATAAATATAATTATTTTGATGTGTTATTCATTCATTCATTTGGCTTTGCTTTGTTAATTTTTTTATACCTGACAGTATACAATCAGGCTTGTATAAAGAACGCCAATATAAACTAGACTAAAAAACAAACAATAAACAATAAAATGCAGAATAAAACATTTGGAACATCTAAGCCTTTAATCAATTGGCTGCTTGGAAAGGCACACATGGAGAAACAAATCAATGTGGCCATAGAATTTATCCACAGTTTTGGCTGGGAGGGTATCAACACCAACCTGCAACAAATTGAACAAATCATTGGGCCCAGGTGGCGCCCCTTTCTTGACTACTTGCTTGAGTCACCCAAAAACTTCCTTGATTGGGTTAAGGAATGGGGAATACAAGGAGAGGAAGAGAAGACATAAAGATGCTGTAGCCAATTGTTGGGAGCCAATTTCTACACCAGGCTCAATCATCTGGAATTCCTCAAGAATATTGGCCAACTTATGGAGCCCAACATTATCCAATACTATGATATTGGTGACACCCAAACTGGTTACTCAGAGGTGCTACCAAACCAATCAGAGAAATTTTTAGAAAGAACCCACTATTTTAGGAACCCTTGATTATCTGGTATAGTTCAATACAAAGGGGATCAAAAAAAGCTATCATTGAGTAGGCAATAGAACACAAAGCCACAAACTGGAACATACCATTCTTTTTGCCTTTGGGACATAGCCATACTTGTTTCTCATGGAAGACATAAAAGAGGAATCATTAATGTAGTAGAACTTTACTATGCTCTTCTCCTTAAGAGTAGTGATTGTCTTGGCGTACTTCTGGCAGTAGGCAATATTGTCTGGGCTGTTTCAATTGTACAGGGAATCTGTGAGTTTTTTCTATGAGAATCTCAAACTCTTCATGGCGCAATATCAGGTGGAAATCAAAGACTCAATCATTAACAGAATATTTTCCAGTTCAATATGGTAGTTTCTATTGATCCACTTCCAGATTTCCCACCAATTAACCTTGACCAATAGGATTGACTTGCATTTGGATTTCTCCAAAAGAAGAACATAACCTGTTTTCAGGTAGGTTGTGCAGAGCCTGTGCACAGATTTTTCCAAAATACCAACAATGGCTGCAGCCTTCTTGTAGTCAGTTGTCTTCTCCATGAGTCTCATAAAGGTCTTGCGGGTAGTGTCAGGGATGAAATGATAATTGGCCTTTTTGGCAGTAGGGATTGACTCCACGGGCTCAGCCACAACACAGGACATAGACATCTGACTATAAAATGTAGCAACCTTTTTTAGCACCTTCTGCCCTTTTGTTGTTTGGAAATACTGGGGCTGACGTCCTCATTTTGGACTTTGTTATCACTCACGTAAGGCTTGTACATGGTGTCAAGAACTGGCTTCTCCTTCTCTATGATAGTAGCCAGAACACCATTGCAGCAGTATACAGGGTTGTACACCAAGGACATCCTCTCAGTGTTGACGTGATTTACTGTTTGGTGGTGATGACCTTGGTAAATTTTTGGGTTAGCTTCTGGACCCTGAGATTTATGCGCTGTACCCTTGCACTCTGTTCTCTTTGAGCTGGTTGTGTCAGTGCAATATCACTATTGATCTCTCCTCCATCTCTTTCCTGAGTAGGTACTTGTGTTGCATTAACTCTGTTCTTTGACCTGCGGGGGCAACTGCAACTGCGACACACAACGGGTCCATTGTTACTCTGTTGTTGTGAAGCTTTCATTTTGGTATAAAAGTAAATTAAAATCAGTTTATCTATATAATTTATTTATTATAATTTTTATCTCTCCATATATAGTAGCATGAAAGCTATTAGTCACTACTGTTTATTTCAAATTAGGTTTTATATTTTTATATTAATTATTTTTGGTTGTAAATGTGCACTGTTTCTGGTATATTTTGATAAATTTGATCTTTTTATTGATTCTAATCCCAAAACAGACACTCAGAATTTTTCCTTTTCATATTTTAGATTGTATTCTTAATTAGGACAAGCTGGTAACAGTATTATAGATTCATTGATTTGTTTTGATATTGGATATTTTTATTGTCAGTTTCAGTTGCTATTTGGCTTGTTGTTGGATTGAGTTTGTAACTTTTGTGACTGAGTTTCATGTGTTCATAAAAAACATAGTAAGCATAGTAGATTTGTTCTGTGACTGAAACTCATGTATTCTAGTGTTTGGTACACTCATTGTTGAATCATTATACATTCATTTTCAGTTTACATAGATGTCACAACATCTTTGATTACTCACTCTTGGGGAATTAAGCTCCAAGTAGTTCACCAAATGAGACATCAAATGGCTCACTGCCTAATCATTCAGCCGGTGGCACTACTAGCATTTGACCATCTATTACAGGGATCAAACAATCCAGATCCTAAGCAGAACACAACTTGAATAAGCCTCGTGACTTAAGAGGAACATTACTCAGATAAGCCCCATAACTTCCATGACATACATGGACAGTATGTGGCTTTCCATAATACTACATATTATCCTATATTCATATCCAATAAAGTATCATTCTCTTCTTAATTTTCCCCTTTATCTTGTTTATTATACTTCTCAGAAGTATATACTTGACATAGGTTGTTGTAGACTGGACATTTTTGCCAAATAGCACACATTTTCCATGGAATTGGCTTCTATTTCTATCTAAAAAGTTGAAATTGATTGTGTAACTGAACCTATACGTTCTGAACTGAACAATTTTTGTTTATCTCAACAGGTTTGAAAACCACTGTAGTTGACTTCACACCAGTTGCCACTGATAAGTGTTATCTTTTATCACCTATTGGAGCTGATAACAAGATTGTCACACCAGTACTCTTTGAAAGGCAACCAATGATTTTTCACTTGGAAATATTTTGATTTGATTATATCTGGGCAGGTATAAAAGGAAATTATTAAACGTTTCCTCTTTATGCCATCTCTTATCCAGCTAGTCCTTGTTCAGTATAGTCCTATCATTGGAGATATTTCTTCTAATATCCAGAAAGTTGATTCCTTGCTCCAAGAGTATGTATTTTACACTTATCTTTCTCTAGAACGAAAATATATCATTCCAGCTGACACTCCTATCATATTTAGACAAGTTTGAACACTATTTAAAATGTATACATTCCCATCACTACTTTATTTTTAGCTGAAATCACTACATTTTTATATTCCTTTTTAAAAAGCTAAAACGTACTAGTTTGAAAAAAGATGGATCAAGGATAATCATTCTCCCAGAACTGTCTCTTACAGGTATTTCTAAAAGATACGGAATTATTATGAAAGAGTGTCTTTTTTCATCGTGATTTCAAATTTCTAATGAGAATCTGAAGGATATCTTTTTGAATCAATCGAGGAAATAACCCCCTTTATTGAGCCTACCCCGCCTCTCAAGTCTACTTTACAGGACTCGGATTTAGTAATGAGTGCCTCGATTCGTTGGGCTCACGAGAATGGTAAGACAGCAGATAAAAATTAACAACGCAAGCTATTAAACTGGGCTCATATGTGCTCATAAGTTTCCCTGAAGCCGTGCACGGAGTTGCTGGGCTACCTGATGGAATATATAACTCTTCAGCGATTATCGACCCACAGGGTATGGTTGAGCATATTTACCGCAAACATTTTTTATATGAGACTGAAGAGCATTGGGCTTTACCTGGTCCAGGGTTTTCCCATCTCAGATCTGGCCAACATCGGGAGGGTCGGAGTTGGGATTTGCATGGATTTGAACCACAATACCAAAGATGACGGTTCCTTTTCTAAGTGTGAATTCGCAAAATATCATGCTGAGCAACAAACTAATTTAGTCATGGTTCCTATGAATTGGTTAAAGTCATGGGAAGTTGACGACTCACTTCCCTCAACCATGACTCTACTGTATTGGATTACAAGGCTTAAGCCATTAATTGATTCTCTTAAGCCTGGGCAGCGGGTGTTTGTTGTCGCCTGCAATCGTATAGGTACTGAACGAGGGACAACATTCACTGGAACCAGCTGTATACTAGAGCTTTCTCTTTCCAATTCCAATCAAGAGGAGAGCAAGCTCCTTGATTTAATCAAAGAAACAGCTGACATCATAAGCCGTCTGTCTGAAAGAAACCCAGATTTTTCCAGGAAATATGATGAAATGATTGCGATGGCAACTCAGGCATTTGATCTTTTGGACAAGGTACAACTTATTGGCTCTTTGTCAACTTCATTCGAAGGATTGTTAGAATGTTATGTACCTTTGGATCAATCTTCTTAAACATGATTTTTTTGGCAGTCGATTCAAACTTAAGGTTACATTATACTTACAAATGCGAACTGAATACAGTCAGCAGGCTTTATTGCCTATACTTTTGATTAAATTTTAATGTTTAAGCTTCATCTTCGAGGCTTTTAAAATTTATCCCTTTTAACTTAAGAGAATACTTTAAGTACAAGCTTTTTGATAGGATCAACATTCACCTATTTCTGAAAACCCATTTAATTCAAATATTGAGGGAGTTGTCCAAAAAAGTGGTCTGGTGTTTTGACTCCAAAGCTTAAAGGCTTGATGGGAAAATCGATGGTAGTTTCTTTCTTATAGAATTCAAACACGTTATCAATTCACTCATCAATTATTAACTTATACGGAGTGTACCAATATAATAGCCGTGAATAGTTTATTTGTGCACTATGCTTTGACCTCCAACCAAAAAGGGGAGCTAAGAAATCAACTGGATTCTGGCACGTATCATACAAGTCATGCTAACAGCAAGTTGAAACAGTTTTGCCAGCGTGGATTTTGTGTTTATGGTGGTATTTCATATCATATTATGATTCTACTATGCTTATTAGGTATTATGGGCTGCATGTCTGCATTAACTCAGTACATGATTATATGAGGTGATATATGTCATGTTCTGAGGCGCGGCACAGATACACAATGGGGAATCCTAACCTTAGGATTGGATTCATACTAAGTCTTGGTTAGATGACAGGCAAGGCAAATGCGTTTACCTTGTGGCCCTGGATGAATAATCTCTACTAGGCGTGGCTAGAGAGAGGCGCGGAAGTACAGAAGACACAAAGACAAAAAATGTGAATATAACTTAATTTTATTGGTAGAATAGGAAATGGATTATATAGTGGTTAGGAATACCACAAAACACTACCAGGACGGTAGGATCACTTGCCACAAGCATGAGTGGGGCAAGTGAGTTGCATAGAATCAGGAAACCGAACAATCATATTTCCTGAAGCGGAAGCCAGTTCATTTCAAGAGTCAAAAGCAAAAGCAAGAGATTTGTCTTTGAAATGGCCCACCAAAGGCAAAATTGAAACATGGTGAATGTTGTTATTCATGACATTGCCCCCCTCTAGATTGGCCTTAGGAGGGTGATACTTGCGGAGGAACTTTGCGTGTACGCGAGCAAAAAGACGACCACTGGAGAGGAGCTTTAAAGTGTACTCAGATCCTTGTTTGAAAGTCACCTCTAAAGGACCAATCCACAGGGAGTCCAGCTTATGTGCGCGCCCACCCACACAGTGTTGGTAGTACAGGACATGGTCACCAACATCAAACTCAGGCAAGGGGGAGCGCCCAGCGTTGTCAGGAGAGAGCTCAAGCACCTTAGTCTTATATGCGGAAGTGTAGGCAGTGGCCTGTATATCAATGATGCAGTTGACTAAGTCTTTGATGTGGTTGTCAGGGTTCATGGCCTTATCAGAGGAGAGTAGGGGGACCCCCAAGAGCGATGAAGTGTTGGCTTCACGCCCATACAACATGGCAAAGGGGGAGTACCCTGTGACCCAATGCCTGCTCAGACAATAGGCAAAGAGTGCAGCAGGTAAGTATAGATCCCAATTGGCAGCGTCAGAGTAGGTGAGTTTTCTCATGATAGAAACTAGTGTTGAGTTGGCACGCTCAACTGCCCCATTAGTGGAAGGAGTATAGGGGGCAGAAAAGACTGGTGAGTTCCTAGAGCTTCAACAACAGAGGTTAAAAGTTTGGCATTGAAGTTGGTTCCGTTGTCTGATAACAGCACTTGAGGGGAGCCATGGCAGTAGAAAACATCCTGCAGCAGGAAGGCAGCAGTAGTCTTAGCAGTGATGTCTTTAGTAGGGCGAGCTTCTACCCACTTGCTGAAGTGGTTGACAGCAATCAGGATAAAGCGGCATCTGGAGCGTGAACAGGGGAGAGGGCCTACAGCATCAATGCTAACTGTATGAAAAGCGTGTTGAGGGGGAACCAATTTGGATTTGTGAGAAGCAGCTTGGGGTCTCTGGAGTTGGCAGTCATGGCAACTAGCTATGACATCTGGGATCAACAGGAGAAGATTCTCCCAGAAGTAATTTTTCTGACGCCAGTCAAAGGTCTTGGCAATGCCTCCATGGCCAGTTTCTTTATGAGCTTGCAACACTAAGGAGAGGTAAAGACTGGGGCGCACGTATGACAGGTATTGACCCCACACCTTCTTGAAGAGTTGGTTATCGCGTATGAGGGTGTCTCCAGACAATTTGGCCAGGGCAAGTCAAACCTCTTCTGTCTCACTTTCCCAGGAAGAAGGGTAGCCAATTAGCTCATACAGGTGGTCTGCCTCAGCAGGATGCAGGGCAAGGATGGGCATTCAGGACAACCCATCAGCATTCTGATGTTGAATCCCGGGGAGGTGGAGCACAGTGAAGTCGTAACCTTGCAGGCAGAGGGCCCATCTGGCTAAGCGTCCTTCAGGCTCCTTAAGTTGCTGTAACCATTTGAGCAAAGCGTGGTCAGTGACAACAGTGAAATAGGTACCATACACGTAGTGGCAGAATTGTTTGACTGCATGCAGCACAGCAAGGCACTCATTTTCTGTAACACTATAATTCTTTTCATGCTTATTTAGCACACAGGAAGTATAGGCTACAGGGTGGTCCACACTTTCATCGTCGAGCTGAGCCAAGATAGCCCCAATAGCAAGGTCACTGGCATCAGTGTACAAGATGAATTCCTTATTGTAATTGGGGTACACTAAAATGGGCGCTTCTTTGAGTTTCTGCTTTAGAGTCTCAAAGGCCTGCTGTTGGCTGGTGGTCCATTTGAAAGGAACATTACACAACAGTTAGACCAGAGGTTTGCTAGTATCAGCAAAATCAGGAATGAATTGCCTATAGTAACCCATCATGCCCAGAAAGACTTGTACTTCTTGTAGGTTGGTGGGTGGAAGCATTTTGTCAATGGCTTCAACCTTCTTGGTCATTGGACAAATCCCCATTTGGGTTACTTCATGGCCCAGAAATTCAAGGCGTTCTTTGAAGAAAGCACACTTAGAGGGCTTTAACTTGAGGCCAGCTTCTCGGATCTTTATGAACACCTCTTTAAGATGGGCTAGGTGATCAGTGAAAGTTGCGCTGAAGACTGTTATATCATCTAGCTAGACTAAGACACACAACAACTTCAAGTCACGCAGGATGGAATCCATGGCCCTCTGGAAAGTTGCCGGGGCATTACAGAGCCCTTGCAGCATGCGGGTAGGTTCAAATAATCCTTCTGATGTGATGAGCACAGCCTTCTGACAGTCTTCAGGAGAGAGGTCAACTTGCCAGTAACCAGACGCCAAATCCATGGCAGAGAAAAACTTAGAACCCCCAAGGCGTCAAAGAGCGTCATCAATGCGCAGTAAGGGATAGGAATCTTTCTTGGTTAGAGAATTCAATCTCCGATAGTCCATCACAATCTGGTGGCCCCCATTCTTTTTCTTTAAGATGAGCAGAGGAGAAGCCCAGGGACTTTGAGAGAGAGCTAGCATTCCAGCATTCAGAAGTTGTTTGAGCTCTTTTGAAACCTGCACATTTTTTACTTGGCTGCGGCAATATGGCTTGGCACAAAAGGGGGGAGCATCTCCTGTGTCAATCTGATGAATCACACCTTTGGCCAGCCCATAATCAGTGCTATCATTAGCAAAGATGTCTGAGGATTGATCTAGTAAATCAAGCACCTCTTTCTGTTGAACCAGGGACAACTGAGGGAAGTCTTGGGCAGTGAACAGAGATAGGACTTGAGGCTTGTCTTTGGGTAGGTTAAAGTCTTGAAACGTTCCAAAGGGGTGAAGGGACAAGACGTCAGGGGCATTTAACAACTTTTTGTAACCAACAACCTATCCTCTGGATATGGTCATAGGAAGAGCAGTAAGGTTGGAAACTAGTAATTGAACAGGATCCTTGTGGGAGATGTCCAGAATTCCAGGACAAAGGTAAGGCTTGTTACGCCCCAGCAAAGGAGGGGAGTACAGCTCTAAGAAAGTCCGTTCAGGTAGTTTATATGATATCTGGGAGTCTATGATGGCCTGAGAACCTGGAGAGATGGTGACAGCAGACGTGGCCATGAGAGGAATTCTCTCAGTTGCAGGACAAGTCATGGGAGGACACTTCATGTTGATGGAATGGGTTTGGTATTTTAGGGTGAAAACCCAAGTGAGGTACTCCAGAGTACATGTCTTCAAACGTTTACCAGGAACTTTGATTGGCTCCTCAAAGATCAGAGGGACTTTGTACCCTAGGATAGAAAGATACACATCCTTTAGGTTGATGATTTCATTATATTTCCAAAGGAACTGGACACCAACCAAAAGGTTGTAGCTCTCATTTTCTAGAACAACAGCCGGCACAGCCAACAGGAGTTTACCAAATTGCATTGGCAAGGCGGAGTACGCGCCAATGGCGCAAGTCATGGAGAGACCAGCGGTGTCATAGGATTGATGATAGTTGAGGTCGGGGGCCAGCTTAAGTTTATTCCTTAGTTTAGAAGAAACAACGTTGACAGGAGATCTGGTGTCCAGGACAGCTTTGATTTTTACTTTCTGAATAGATATCTCTACCTGGGTGGTGGTGCGTCCAAAGGGTGGTAAAACAGCCAAGATATCCTGCGCCTTGGCTAATTCCTTGTCCCATTTCTCAATCATGCATCTTAGTCCTGGGAACTCCTTATATACGGTTTGGAGAGGGAGTGAGACAGATACATTCTTGAAAACGGCGTCTACAACTTTAGCGGCTTCCTCTGATGATTCCACTAATACAGGGAACTGTTTTGCCTGGGTAAGATAGGGGCAGGAGACAACTGCTTTAGCCTCAGACAAGGGCTTGATGGTAGTTGTAGTCTTCCCAATTTGTAGCTTGTAGGGAACTGCAATAGTCTCTGGGACGGCAAAAACAGAATACCTGTATGCATCATGGTCTTCAACATCAGATTCATCCACATCAGAAATGTCATGGAACAGGAGGAGGATAGGAGGAGCTTCATCATCAGCAGGCTCAGAGTCAGTAGCAGGCAGAGGTGTAGGAGGAGACTGGGAAGAATTGTCAACCTAGAGGCGGAGACGCTCTTGGTTGACAATTCTTTTCCTGACTGATCCTTGGGATCAGCTCCTTCAACCCGCAGATTGGTGCAGACGCAAGAGGGGTGGCCTACCTGGCTGCAGTTGTGGCAACCCTGACGTCAAGAAGGATTTTGGTAGTTCATAGTGAGGATACAAGGGCCACAAGAAGAGAAGCCAGAGTTGGAAGCAGCACGACTTTCCCAAATGACTGCCCCAGAATGGGTAAGATGCATATCTTGGAGCAGTGTCTTTATACTTTTCATGGAGGACAGCATAGCCTTGTGGGCCTTGAAATGAAGGCATAGGAGTTGATTCACCTTAAGGGCTTGGGCGCAGGCCATATACTCTTCATGTGCCATCAATTGTCTGCTTGTTATTAACTGTTGTCCCTCCATGTAAAATCTGTCAGTGAATTCAGCTAATGTCTCTTTGGGCTTGAAGGATATGTGCATGAAAGCATCCTTTTTCACCTCCAGGCTAAGATCACCACCAAACTCTTCAATCAGGAGCTGTTTCATGTCTTCCCAGGTCTTGATGGTGGACAGCTCTGGTACAACTACCTCTTGACAGGTCGGGTGTAGGCAAGTCAGAATGTGTTCTTTCTTAACCTTATCTGATGCTTGCCTCATGGCAGTCTCATAAATAGTTAAGAAAGCTGCATTAGTTGAGGTTTTGGGATCAAAGACTTGCTTAAAAGTAGGCTTGAAGTGTGCCTTGGAAGCTGGACCACCATTGCTGCTATTGAGTACATTTATGCATGGGGAGAACTCAGCTTCAGATTTGGAGGGAAGTTGTCTAGCTCATAGTTGTCAAACACTTTCTTCAAGGGTTGTCAGAGTCTTGGTAATTCTGGCACCCATAGTGTTGGCTAGAGTGGTCTGTTGTTCAGTAACATCTAGGCGTTGTCCTTGGGTAGTGACAACAGTGGAGAGCTCAGCCAGCCGCAAAGTAAGGGATGGCCCCACTGACAGACAGGGGGCAAATCTGTTGTTTACCAAATTGATCAGCTCACTCATCTCCTGTACGTCTCTGTCCAACTCAGTCTGGTCTTGTTTCAAATGGTCCACCTCATTAGCTAGGGCAATCAACTCCCTGGCACAGTGGATTTGAGGAGCCCCCGCCAAACCAGGACAACAGCTATCTTCCTTGTTAACCCCAGGTGGGCTAGCAGCGGACGTCACTACCTCACGTAAAGCAGCGACTTCTTGCTGTAGTTCAGCAACCTGAGCAGTCAGCACAAGAACCTGGGGGTCAGGTTGAGGCATTTCAGCAGAAAGTCCTTGGCTACAAGTAAAAGCACGTAATTCCCAGATGGCCTCCCAGATCCTCTGTTCCTTGTCCACCAGATCATCAGCAGGAGGAGAAGGCAGAACATCAGGTTTGGGAGTAGACAACTCATTCACCTGACTCTGAAGTTTGGCTATAGCAGCAGCAGTAGTAGCTCTCTCTTGATCAAATTCCGCACTGAGCTCATTTAGACCTTGGGCAGCAAGGTCAGCTACCTGTTGCAATTTCTCAAAGGAATAGACACTGAATGCATTGAGCCGTTGCACTAGGCGTTTAAAGTCAGAGAGATAAGCTTTTAGGGTGGAGTCTACTTGAGTGCGCCAGGGTTGTTCTAACTGGTGAAACTCATGTAGCCGCTCCCTAACGTACTCAGGGATGGACTGGTACATTTTCTTGATAGAATTGACTAAACGTGTTTGAGAGGTGACCAAATCATGCTGATTGTCAGATACCAGGGAGAACAGGAAATGAATCCATTGTTGGTAGGCGGCAAACTGGTCCCAATGATGGGTAACAGCTGCTTGTA
This sequence comes from Entomophthora muscae, assembly GCA_014839935.2. Classification (NCBI taxonomy): domain Eukaryota; kingdom Fungi; phylum Entomophthoromycota; class Entomophthoromycetes; order Entomophthorales; family Entomophthoraceae; genus Entomophthora; species Entomophthora muscae. The sequence continues at coordinate 75,949 of QTSX02000820.1, read as the reverse complement.
GAGGCAAGATCTCTTGAACGTGGAGTCCCAACACCATCTGATGGTGGGCCAAGGAGAGCTGTACAAAGGATGACAGCAGGTGTTCAGTGGAGCCAACTGCTGAGAGGAGATGTTGTGAAAACTGAGGGGCCACAATTAACTCATAGTATTTGGCACGGCTAAACTGTAGCTGAAGGCAAGGGATGGCCCCGTCCCAAGCTATCCCAAGGGCTACTGCCATGACTTGATCTAAGTCAGGGGTACCCATGGGGTAAGCAGCTAGGCGGGGACCATTCCCAAGGTTCAGTACAGTAGGGACAATAGGCGGGTTGGCAATGTCTTCCTCAATAGGAGGGCTGGTGATTTCAGGCAAGGTCAACTCCTGGATAGGCGGAGGCAAGGGACCTGAAAACATAGATGCAAAAGGGGTAACCAAGGGGCTTACAGCCCCTGTAGTGAGCACCATTTTTTTTGTGTTCTGAGGCGCAGCACAGATACACAACAGGGAATCCTAACCTTAGGAATGGATTTGTACTAAGTCTTGGTTAGATGACAGGGAAGGCAAATGTGTTTAACTTACGGCCCTGGATGAATAATCTCTACTAGGCGTGGCTAGAGAGAGGCGCAAAAGTACAGAAGACAAAAAGACAAAAAAATGTGAATAGAACTTAATTTTATTGGTAGAATAGGAAATGGATTATATAGTGGTTAGGAATACCACAAAACACTACCAGGACGGTAGGATCACTTGCCACAAGCATGAGTGGGGCAAGTGAGTTGCGTAGAATCAGGAAACCAAACAATCATATTTCCTGATGCAGAAACCAGTTTATTTCAAGGGTTGAAAGCAAAAGCAAGAGATTTGTCTTTGAAATGGCCCACCAAAGGCAAAATCAAAACATGATGAATGCCGTTATTCACAACAATATATAAGTAATTTGGCAATTATATGTAATGGGTAGGAAACACCATCTTGAAAACAGCATCTCAAAATACTTTATCTCAAAAACTGCTATCTCAAAATTATAGTAAGTACACCATTTCAATTTACAGCATCACAACTATGAATATAAGTTTTCAAAATTCAAATTTTTAGAACACCAAAAAACATAAAAAACAACAAAATAATTTTTGAAAAAAGCTATTCTAGGCTTAAAAAGCCTGAGTTTCAAATCTGCAATAAAAAATGGGGTCAATCAGAAGCAACAAAGTTGTGTAAAGCCCAAAAGTCAAAATACACCTAAAAACAGCTATTTTCATCTATTATATCTATAATATATATTTTAAAAGATACATATAATAGCACCAAATATCAAAGAAAAGTAAAAAATGATAAAATTCAAAGAAAAAAGAGAGAATCATAAGAAGTATTTCTTGAGGAAGTCTCATACATTGGTTGATAGTGCTACTAAGATGGCCTGAGGATGCTCAAGCTTTCTATCCTTGGGATAATATGCAAGAACCACCTTGCTGATTTCAGTATATTTATTTCACTGTCTTGGTCTGCTTGAGGGGACATCCTTACTCTTGATGTCAGTCTTGAAGAAGCAGGCAGAGATGGCCTGTTGATTTTTCAGGTGAACAAGGATCTTGTTGAACTTGGGCTTCTTAACCTGGTCCCTGGTAGCAAATTGACTATGCCTCCCTTCAAAGGAAGAGGTGATCTTGATCAAACTGTCTTTAACCTTCTTGAAGCAGTCCCAGGCAATTGAGTTGCTGGCTTTTTGGATACAGCGTGCTCCTTGAAAGACACCAACCCGCTGAGTTTCAAAATACTCAATAAAGGGTACAAAGGCTGCCTAGTTGGCAATGATGTGGGGTGGCGGAGGAGGGTGTTGTAGAAGACATTGGTCTCCTCCTTTTGTACTAAGGCAAGGGCATCAAAGCAGTTTAAAACGTCTTAGTGTCAAAACAGCAGGCTCAACCCAACAGCAAGGTTCCAAGTAAACAGGTTTGTGACCCACAATCCAATTATCCAGTCACTTGAAGCCAAACTAGGAAGTTGATTCAAATTTCCAAATCCAACAACATGAACAAATGATGATATCTTACAGTGGATACCTTGTTTTGGTGCTTGACTCATTACTAGGATCAAGCCACCCCCTTCATTATCTAACCAGGTGATCAACACAATCATGTTCCTGTTATCCAGGATTCACAATGACTATATAATACTTATCTCTCAATAAAGAATATTATCTAGTTCTAAATATTTTCCCTCTTGTAACTCTGCTAGAACAGCACAGTTACAACATTGGTAGCACAGGTAGGGTTTTCATCCTACTTTATCTCCCAAATTCTGCCTGTTGCCCCATACTTGCTGCGGTTAACAAATCCTTGAAAGAATCATGTCTGGTCTCCCACTAGACTGGACACCATACGTTCCGGGTACCAAGATACTGGAAGAATTTTTACTATACCAGAACATGCTTGTAACAGTACCTGCCTTTAACGCCCTGTCAGCAAAAGTTGCTTTTAGACATCTATCACTGCGCCTTGAGCTACAGCCGAGGAAGAAACCATGCCTGCCTACGTGACCTGACAACTTTGAAGTGCCGCCTTGGAACCATTTGCTAGGGCCAACAACAAAAACAACACCACAGCTTGGATTCAATCTTCCCAAAGCAAACTAGCGCAGATAAAATGTCCACAACACTTTAGGATTGCAGAGATATCATCCAACTCACACATGATGCAGGCACTTGGTGCAATAAGTGTCACAAAGACCATACTGTGAAATACTGGGAAACATTCAAAAAAGACTTCTTGGTGCAGTTTATATTGAAGGACACCACCCTCATGATTATCTGCCAAGTAAAGAACCTGAACCAGACAGGTACTGTAAAGGAACTCACGCGCGCTTATGAGGAACTCTGCCTACGTGCCCTGCAGATATGGCATTTGACACTCCAGCCATACACCTCATGTTTTATGATGCCCTCAAGTCCCGCATAATAAGACACATTAACCTGGACCAAGTAACCAATCTGCAGAGCCTATATTGCAAAGCAGAGAAGGCATAACAAACGTCCAACACCCTCCACAAAGCGCAGACTGGAAAGAGAGAGAGACCCAAAGATTATCATCAACTGGGAGCGCCAACTGCCTGCCTCCTGGAAACAACAACAATTAAGCCATAAGCCTGCAGGTTTGAATGGGCATGGAAACAGAAACAATGGGCAGTCAAATTATACCCATTTCTGACCACTGTCACTCAAGACAATTGTAACAAGGGAAAAGCTCAGGGAGAGCATTAAGCAAGCCAAGCTCTCCCTGCACAGTTTTCAACTTGCCCAACAATGAGTACCAACCCAAGGATGTGGACCAGTGTCCAATGATCTAAGTACCCTCAGAAGACCCAGTATTTTACACCATTGCCAGACATCCCAATAAACTGATGTCCTATTTTTTCCGCTTTTGCAGTTACACAGGTAGCACTCCTGGACTTAGGGCAGACCAAACCCTAGTCAACAGCAGCTTTGTAGACAAGTTCAAGCTGACCACTAATTCTTTGCAGATTAAAAATGTGATTCTAGCCAACAAACATCACATTGCTGTTATAAAGGAAACAGCCCCTTTCTCTATCATGCTAGAAAGCCTGCACTTCACTATCCAGGGACCTGTCATTGACTTCTCAAAGTTTGATATTGTACTGGGCCTGGACTGGCTACAAAGGAATAATTCCCACATAGACTGGGCAACCTCAGTATTAACCATCAAGTGTGAAGGAGTCAATCACCATATCTACCCTGACTCAGTGGATCAACTTCTGCAAGACCACGTTTTTGTACACATTACTGAAACCCTAGATGAAAGTGAGAACATCAAGGCAATTAATTGGGACTTCTGCCAGTACAAGATCATACACTTCAAGGAACACCCAGATATCACTACGCCTCAGGATTGTGACATTGTGGCACGCCATCCTGAAATCTTCAAAGAGGCTCTACCAGGGTTACTGCCTGAGAAGCACATACAACACTTCACCCAACTCAAAGGAGCAGTACCTAAGGCACAACCTGTCACAGTAGGTTCCATCATGCTGGGAATTATCCGCCCAAGCAAGAAGGCTTGGAAAGCCGGGAAACCGTTATAAAAATTGACCAAGTTAACAGATTTAAATCAAATGGTCAATTGGAAATGGGTTACAGCTGCTCCAGTCTGTTAGCTGAAACCAGTTCCTCCTTGCAAATTGACGTTGATAAATTGGCGTAATTTGAGGGTCACCTGATATGAGCTTGTTAATCAGCATGGTTGTCAGAAATTGATCACACAAGGGTTCTTTGCAACCTGGACCAGATATTTACTTGACAATGTGAAGGGATTGGAGGCCAAGATTCAGGTGGTATTGCTAAATCAAATTTATGATATATATTGAATAATTTTCACTGTTTCAACTCTAAGATTTGAGTCCTCCCAAAATTTTACTCAATAAAAATCATTTATCCCCAGTTCTAATTTACTTTTCAAAATGCATCCTGTGGTTGGGTTGTTACAATATATTCCGCACAATCTAATTTTTAACCAAATCATTTCTGGAAGATGGGGTCCTGCAGTTGGAACTTTGTTGTTGGTGCCGCCCAATGTTAATTTTGTGCCAGCCAATTTTGCAGCTTCCCCCATTCTGGAAACTGAAAATTGTGTTGCCTCCCAATTTCCAGAATTTTATTCTTAAGATTTGTTGATGTTGTCTCAGGCCATTTATCTTGGGCTACTTTGGTTAGGATTAATTGTTCTGCTTAATCCTGGTATTACAATTGGAAATTTTACAAAAATATATTTGAAGCCACGTTGGTGGTTAATCATTAATTCTATGTGGATTTGGGTGGTAATTCCCTATCACTTAGAAACAGCTTCATAGTATCCTGCAATTTCTGTCACATTACTCAACTCTTCTACATCTGAGTTTTTGGAAGCAGTTTGTCATGAATTTGTGTTTCTTTTCTCCTGCTCTGTTGAGATATCTGCGTTTATCATGTTTATTTGGATCAGTTCTTTTCTGAGCTTTCAGTTTGGGCTTTTCTTTAATTTGTGGTTTCCATCTCCAGTTGCAGTTGTTGAGACTGGATCTTCTGTTTCCTATTTCCGTCACGTCATGTCATTTTGGCTTCTGGATTATTTTCCTGCTCCACCCACTGATGAGATTTTGCGTGAAGTTTTATCAGCATTATCATTCTATTCTGGTTCAAGCCTTAGTCACAAATACCAAGTTTACCATGTGATGACAAAGGTTTCTGAGGATGCTCATGAATGATTGTTGTCCGCGGTGGAGTGCAATCCACGTGTTTTAACTGAAAGTGCATCAATATACCCTTTGATAAAAAATTATATGTATCTATTGAGGAGCTCAAAGTATATTGTAAGCTGTACGCCTTCCATCAGGGTACTACTCCACTTTCAATATTCCTTCCTCAGTTTCTTGCCTACTGCCGTACAATTGATGTTCCCAAGGTGAAAAAACTCTCAGCGTTGTGGTTAGAGGTTGACCAGACCGCCCAGGATTTGATAGTTTGGGATTCCCTGTTAACCACAACTGAGGCCCTGGTAAGCCAAATTCTTTCTCTGGTCTCAAATCTGTCCACTTCCAAGCAAGGTATGTTGGTAATTGAGGACAAACCTGCTTTGTGCTACTGGTTTTCTGGTCCTTGCTCCGCAGTATTTCCTTTCAACCAAAGTCAGGATTGTTCTCTCCCTAGCCTGTCTCAGTTGCAACTGGCAGTGGTGAACAAACCTGCCAATGTAAAGGAGGCCCCAGTAGTGTCCAGTCCTGATAGTCCCTTGGCAATGCTTCAGCACGTCATACCTGCAAAGCCTTCTGTGGTTACGTATGAAGAGTTGCCCTTTGTTCCCATTGATTGTGATCATCATGTTCTTCTAGCTGCTGTCCAAGAAATGATTGAGCCTTACTTCCAGGAGCATCCTGCCTCCTTAGCTGCCGCCTGTGCTGCCAATGAAAAACAAGACCTTCCAAGATTGCCACCTTTGCTGCAAATAAATCTACTTCTGGTTACTTCTTGTTTTATGGTAGCATTAACAACAGCCAAACTATCTATCAGCCACCCATTTTTTTAGATACAGGTGCTTCCAAGAACTTCATGAGTGTGGAGACTGCCAACTTGCTCAACTCAAGTACCACCCTAGAATGCTTGTTAGGGGTGGAAACTGTCAAACATTTCCCTCTTTCCAGCTGAAGAAGCCAGTAACATTTGTATTTGCAGATCAGTCTTTTACCGCGAGGTTCTCTGTTTGCTCTTCCCTGATGTATCCTATCATTTTGGGTGTGGGTTGGTGGAGAGATCATAATGTATCCACCTTATTGAAAGAAAATGTGCTACAGGCGGAACACTCTTCAGGTATGTCTAAAATGGAGCAATCCTCTCAAACTATTCAATTGGTTCTTGTACCTGTTCCCGCAAGTTTGGATTTACCTGCATGTTTACAACCCTGGTCTGCAGCATTTGACGCTAACAGAGGCGAGGTCCTTCCCAAGCACACTCAGTTTGACTTTGACTTTAAAGTTACAGTTGATCTGATCAGAATTGCGTCTCCTATTTACCCTTTAACCTTGAATGAAGACACATGTTTGGAATAGTGGACTTGTGACATGTTGGCAAAGGGCTATATTTTTAAAAAGGCTTTATTGATTTGCTCTCTGTTATTGTTTGTTCAAAAGGCTGATGGGTTTCTTTGTCCTTGTGTTGACTACAGGAACTTGAATAGCATCACAATCCCTGATCTCTACCCTTTACCTCTCAAAGCACAGATCTCTAGGTGTGTTGAGAAGACTAAGGTATTCTTGAAACTTGATCTTTTGAATGCTTTCAATCAAATCAGGATTGCAGAAGGAATGGAATGATTGACGGCATTCAGAACCAAGAAGGGTATCTTTCAGTTCTGGGTAATGCCTTTTGGATTGAAGAATGCTCCAGCTTGCTTTCAGCGACTAATTGATTCCATTTTGGGGGAGCTCCTGGGTGTATGTGCCATTGCGTATATGGATGATATCTTGGTGTTATCTCCAGATGAGAAGTCACATAAGGCCCACCTGTCAGCAGTTATGGAGCACATTCTTCAGGCAAACTTGATCATTAAAAGGAGTAAGTGTGAATTCTTTAAACATAAGGTTACCTTTCTGGGTAATATTATCTTTAAGGATGGCCATATCATTGCCCCTGACAAGGAAGCTGCAGTTTGAGAGTATGCTACGACTGTGAAAGTATCCCAACTTTGTAGTTTCTTGGGTACATGTACGTTCTTGAAGAAATTCACTCCCCACTTGTCTGAGGTGGCTGCCCTTTTATATTCGGCTAGTGGAAAGATGACTTTAGTCTGGACGCCTGAGTATGCAAGTGCCTTCTCAGCAGTCAAGGCTCTTTTGTTGTCCTCCCCAGTGTTAAGACATGTGGATCCTGAGCTTTCTTTTGTGGTTTCCACAGATGCATCTAAATACGCTGTGGCTGGTGTGTTGTTGCAGACTTCTGGTAATGGGATTGAGAGGCACATAGGGTATTTCTCCCAGAAGATGGAGGCTTGTGAACGCAACTACATGATTTATGACAAGGGATTGTTGGCTGTTGTGGAATTGTTAAAGCATTGGCATCACCATCTCATGTTGGCATGTCATTCATTTGTAGTAAGAACTGACCACAAAGCTCTTCTGTATTATTGACAACCCAGGGTTTTATCAGGTTGCCAATCCAGATGGCATGGTGATCTGACAAGATACAAGTTCTGCTACAAGTCTATTAAGGGATCTGACAATCACTTGGCCAATGCACTAAGCAGGAATCCTTCCCATCTCCCAGATGCTAGTATGGACGCCAAGTTTAACACACATACTATGATTCCAGACAAGTCAGTGGTGTCTTTTGTCTTGCCTCCACCTGCTACGCTGGCCACCATGTCCTTAACTGAGGGCGCAGACCTGGACTTATATTCCAAAGTTAAGTTCCTGCAACCTTTGTCCAAAGATTATGATAGGCTATTAGAGCTAGCATGTGCAAACCCAGTGGGTCAGCCTCAGGGTTATCATAAAATAGGTCCAGTCCTATATCATCAAGGTTGCTTGTGGGTTCCAGAAGGAACTATTTGTGACAAAATCATGGAGGCTTATCACACCTGTCCAACGGCAGGCCACCCAGGGAAAAACAAAACAGTGGAACTAATCTGCCACCAGTTTTCCTGGAAATGTTTGACAGTGCAGGTAGCAGCTTTTGTTTGTGATTATCTGGTATGTGTTTGATTTAAGGCAAGCCTGAACAAGACTACTGGTTTACTGGTTCCACTGCAGCCAACTGCAGGACCCTGGACGTCTGTGTTGGTGGATTTTATTGGTGAACTGCCCAATTCCAATGGGTTTAACACAATCATGGTGGTGGTAGATTTTTTCACAAAAATGGTGCACTTTTTACCTTGCTCAACCACAATTAATTTGATGGAAACAGATAGGTTGTTTGTGAATATAATCTTCTCCCTACATGGCATTCCAATGCAGATTGTGAGTGACCGCGGGCCCCAATTCATTGCTCAGTTCTGGGAAGCTTTCACTGGGATTCTAGGTATCAAATTGTGCTGTTCCAAAGCTTTCTACCCCCAATCTGATAGACAAACGGAGAGGGTAAACCAAAGTTTGGAGGTCTACCTACGTTGCTACACCAATGCACAACAAGATGACTGGTGTGATAATCTACCCATGGCAGAGTTCACATATAATAACGCCCCACACACGTCAACTCAAGTATTGCCATTTTATGCCAATGTGGGTTACAACCCTTCTTCCAATATGAGTCCTTGTTTAGTTAGTAATGTGGAAGCTGCAACTGATCAGGCTGCTGCATTGAAGCAGGTTCATCAGGAGCTCCAGGTTACTCTCGCTGCCGCTGTGACAACTTACAAGGAATACACAGATCACAAGCGCCAGGAAGGTCCAACTTACAGGCCAGGTGATCTAGTCATGGTTGATGCTTGCAATATGAAACTGAAGGTTCCATGTTGTAAGTTAGGGCCTAAGATAGTTGGCCCCTTCAAAGTTGTACGTAAAATTTGTCCCTCTGCCTATTAGCTGGATTTATCTCCTGCTTTCAAGATTTTCTACACCTTTTATGAATGTCTTCTTACTCTCTTTAAAGGTACAGAGACTCCTTCTTCTCAACCCATTCTTGTGGAAGGAAAACCTGAGTATGAGTTAAATTCTATTCTGGCTTCCTGCAAGAATCAACAACGCTTGGAATATTTGGTGTCTTGGAAGGGTTATCCTGAATCTGACAACTCCCGGGTTCCCCACTACAATTGTTCCAATTCCCCAGATCTTATTCACAAGTTCTACAAGCGCAATCCCACTGCTATTGGCCACCCTGAACTTACCTTAGCCGCGATGAAACTCCCACCTGCCTACAAGAATTTCTCCTAATCCCATCTCCCAGATAGTGGTATTGTGCCCGGGGCTAAAGCAGAGGGTAATGTCACAGTAGGTTCCATCATGCTGGGAATTATCCACCCAAGCAAGAAGGCTCAGAAAGCCAGGAAACCTTTATCAAAATTGACCAATTTAACGGATTTAAATCAAATAGTCAATTGGAAATGGGTTACAGCTGCTCCAGTTTGTCAGCTGAAACCGGTTCCTCCTTGCAAATTGACATTGATAAATTGGCATAATTTGAGGGTCACCCAATATGAGCTTGTTAATCAGCATGATTGTCAGAAATTGATCACACAAGGGTTCTTTGCAACCTGGACCAGATATTTACTTGACAATGTGGAGGGATTGAAGGCCAAGATTCAGTTGGTATTGCTTAGTAAAATTTCTGATATATATTGAATAATTTTCACTGTTTCAACTCTAAGAGTTGAGTCCTCCCAAAATTTTACTCAATAAAAATCATTTATCCCCAGTTCTAATTTACTTTTCAAAATGCATCCTGTGATTGGGTTGTTACTATATATTCCGTACAATCTAATTATCAATTGAATCATTTCTGGAAGATGGGGTCCTGCAGTTGGAACTTTGTTGTTGGTGACGCCCAATGTTAATTTTGCACCAGCTGATTTTGCAGCTCCCCCCATTCTGGAAACTGAAAATTGTGTTGTCTCCCAATGTCCAGAATTTTATTCTGAGAATTGTTGATGTTGTCTCAGGCCATTTATCTTGGTCTACTTTGTTAGGATTAATTGTTCTGCTTAATCCTGATATTACAATTGGAAATTTTATAAAAAGATATTTGAAGCCACATTGGTGGTTAATCATTAAGTGTATGTGGATTTGGGTGGTAATTCCCCATCACTTAGAAACAGCTTCATACTATCCCGCAATTTCCGTCACACAACCCATCTACCAACTCACCCCAAACAAAGACAACACCCTACATGCCTACCTCAAGGAGGCACTTGAGAAAGGACTTACCCGCCCCTCACAGTCTCCCTTTGGCACAGCTGTATTCTTTGTGGCAAAGAAAGACAGTATCCTTCAATTGGTCTCAGATTATCAAGCCCTCAATGAAGTCACCATCAATAAGTGCTAACCACTTCCACTCATTAACAGCCTCTTTGATGCCCTGGGCAGCGCCACATTCTTCTCCAAAATTGACTTAATCACAGGTTTCAACCAAATCCACGTCAAGGAGAAAGATATACCTAAAACGGCCTTATGCACTAAGTACAGATTGTACAAGTGTGTGATGCTCAATTTTGGAATGACAAACACGCCTTCAACCTTTATGACTTTCACAAACAATATGTTTGCTCCCCATATTGACAAACATGCCCTATTATACCTGTAAAATATCATTGTCTACAGCCCTTTGGTAGAACAGCACTACAAGAACCTGGAAGCAGCCTTTACTACCCTGGAACAACACAAACTGCTAGCCAAGCCCTCCAAATGCCAATTCTTCCAAAAACAGCTGCCCTTCCTTGGACACATAGTTTAAAAGGATGGCATTAAACTCAATAACTAGAAAATTCAAGCTATCTGTAAAATGCCACCTCCAAAAGACAAGTCAGAACTCTGCACATTCCTGGAAATGGTTGCCTACACATGACTGTTTATCCCCAACTGTGGCGTCCTGACTGCACCTCTGTCTGCCATAACTAGTGCTAAATCCAAATTTTTATGGATCCCCCAACAGGACCTTTGTTTTGAACGTCTTAAGGAAAAGCTCACAACTGCACCTATCCTACAGTACCCCAAACACAATGGAGAATATCAAATGAAAACAGACACCTATGACACATCCATTGAAGGAGTACTACAAATCAAGAGCAGCAATGGCAACTTCCTACCTGTAGCCTATGAATCACACAAACTTACAGACAGTGAGTGCCAATACCCTATACATGACAAGAAATTGTTGGCCATTGTACACTGTTTGGTCAAATGACATTGTTACTTGGAATAAAAGGAGGAATTTACAGCCCTAACCAATCACAAATTGCCCATATATTTTAAAACACAGGAAAACCTCTCCTGCCAACAAGCACAATGGATGGAAATCCTAGAAAGATTCAACATGATCATACAGTACAAACCTGGTACAGAACTTTCCATGGCAGATGCACTTTTGCGCCTGTACATTAGAGCCACAAGAGGCAAGAATGGACTCAACCCAGACTGGCCTCTCTTGGTACTCCAAACAAAGGACAAAGGTTTCTCCTCTGTCACCATCAATATTACAAAGGGGACAGTCATCAAGAGCAAGCATCTATTTGCAGATGTGTACAGGACCTTACACCGCAAAATGACAGATGGAACAACCATCCCTTACATCCCTACACATCAGCAAGTTGACACTACCCTACCTTACCACAGAGTGTAAAGACCCAACAATTGGGGAGTATTTTAGCTAAGTAAGGTCCCAAGTTGGCCACTTGGAACCCATTGAAGGCAGTCACAATGGGATAGACTGTCATCATCAATCAAAAGACCTTTGTGTGTACGTTATAAAAACCAAAATTACCGGCAAAATATGTGAGTACATAGTATACAAGGATGTATATAGCTACGGACTGAGTGGAGTGTGGCAAATCCAGCATAGGCCAGGAATAATGATTGGAGGAGTTGAGCTGCACTGGCTCCTTATAAAAGCACTCGCCATTTGGGTTATTGAATAGCTCATGCAGTTGATAGTGTTGGTGGCCCCCAATCCCAAGGCAGGCTGTAAGGACAGCCAAGAAAAAAAGGTGGTTCATCTTTTAGTCCTGGGGAAGGGCAGACAAAGCTTAGTGTCTTTAACTTTCTGAAGGGTAAAAGTCTTGATTGATTTATGTGATAACAATTGAGGGGTAGTTTTCTCAATGATAGCACAAACTATCATCAAGCAATTGAGCTTCATTATACACTATCAGCCTTGGTGGAGCATGAATAGTGAAAAACATTGAACAGGGAACCCCAAACACTTTTGGCTGTCTAGAATTCCCTTTTGGGGGTGGGATTGGAGGGGATTTGCAAGCAATGAGTTGTTAATCTCTGATTTTCATTGGTTTGGCATCTCTTTAAGAACTGTCATGAACCCAAATTCCACTTCTGCAATTACTTCATTGGAGACTTTGCAGAGCAGCCTGTCAGCCCCATCCAAATTTGGTAGATTCCAAATTTGGGCAGCACTTTCCCCTAAATTTGGGTTTGGGGAAGTTATCTTTTTTGGTTTCCAAATTTGGCAGTTTCCCCATCTGGTGGGAGAAGACGGTCCCACCATGAGGGTGGGGTGCACTGCCTCCCGCTGGCTGGGTGGCAGAAGTGGGCACCTGCTGGTTGGCTGTGCGGCCTGCAGCCGGGTATAAAACCCAGATTTTCAAATTTTTAAAATCTTTTTCAAAAAAGTGTTGTTTTGCAGCAGTTACCCCAATCAGGGGGAACAGCTGCAATTTTTGTCTTGACTTTTGAGATCAATTGCACACAAAGTCTTATCTTGTGAAAAGTTGTTGTCAGGAACATTACTGACACAGAGGCCTAGGACATACTAAGAGCCTCAACCTCTACAAATTCCTTAAACACAAAGCATGGTGGCCAACCCTATACCAGGATATCCAGGAAGTCTTAGACCAATGCAAAGTATGTGAGAAATTTGATAAAAGTAACACCCCTCCTAAATCTGTACTGCCTATTTGTTCACAACTACCTTTCAAAGTGTGGGCCCTAGATATTGTAGGACTCATGCCAGGAAAGCACAACAAAAAGAAATACATCATCACTGCTATTGAATTTGCCACTTGCTGGCCAGTGGCACAAGCAGTAAGATCTCACATAGGCTATGATGTGCAGCAGTTCATAGGAAAAGAAATCATCAGTAAGTTTGGAAAGCCAAAACTCCTGATAACTGACAGGGAAAAATGATTGACCTCTGAAGATACCAACGTTTACTTCACCAAAAATGGGGTCCAGCACACAGGGACACCACCCTCAGGCCAATGAAATTGTGGAGAGGCTGAATGGCAGCTGTGACAGTCCACATGTTTGGTGGTTTGCAGGTGGGGCTAATGTTGGCCGAGTAAAAGTTTGGTTGTTTGTTGCAGCTAGAGGCTTAGTAGGGAATGATGGCTACTAGGGACAGTAAGGCCTAGTTAGTAGGTGTAAAGACTACTAGAGTCAGATGTTGCCTCCATCCAGCAGAAAATTTTAGCTGCTGTGGGCTAGAGTTCTTCACCTATCAGGGAACTGTGGCTGCAAAAGGGTGAAGAATGGGATAGCTAGCAGGGAACTTTGTCTGTTTAAGGCGGAGAAGGTTTTGGACCCCTGGCAGGTAGCGTGGGCTGTCAGGGAGGGGAAGAGCTCTGAGAGCTCTACGTACCTTTATACGCTTACAGGAGGTCTGTGAGCAATCATCCTACCTAAAAAACTGGTAGGGTGTCCTTGTTTATGTCCCCATGGGAGCTTTGGGGAGAACCCAAAGTGAGTATTGGAGGGCATAGATTTGATCAGAGGTGTCATCAAGGCAGTTTACTCAGGGAAGCAAGCTGCAGAACTTGGTGTGATCAGGACTCTGGGAAGTGGAGCTGATTACTCTGCAACTGAAAGCCCAGACTTAATCACTTGGGTGAGTAAAAACAACAACATAGGCTTTAAGGATCTATGATTAGATAGACTAAGTGGAATGCCACTTGCAAGGGCCCATTCAAACGCCAGTTTAATGTAGACTCATGCCTGGGTCTACAGGTTCTGGTAATGGGGGCTGAGATAAAGAACCAAGGTGGTTCACGGAATCAGCAGAGAAGACTAGTGAGAGGAACTGTTTGATAACAGAGAAGACTATTTGAAGGACTGTTGGTTCATATTGAAGTTTGGAACCAAAAAAGTACATTGTGCAGGTGGAACCAAGGTGGTTCTTAGCAAGGATAAGCTGAAGGGCTTAAAGATATTGATGCAGGAATAGCCAGAAGACTGATGAATTTGTCTGAAGACTGGAAAGGAGCTGCTTGGTGCATTAACAAAGGCTAATTAGCTGAAGAGCTGAGAGATGTGGTTGAAGAAATAGTTGAAGGACTAAAAGGTGTAAGTGCAGGACCAGAAGGTGACTTAGAAGAACTATCCAGACTAGATGCAGAGGCTGGAAAAGCTGTTTTTGGTGTCTTTAAAGAGGAAATATGAATAGAAAGAAGCAGTTAAATAATACTTAAATGCTGCCTAAATATATTGAAAATTATTAACTATCATATATTCAGAAAGAAAGAGGAGGAAAAATGATTTACAGGTTGTTAAAACTGTAAATTTATTAAGTGGAAATTAAGCCAGAAAGGAGCAAGAAAGAGGCCAGAAACAGGACAGAGAAACTGTAAGGGCAAAAGAGCAAATTTCACCAAGTCAACTAAGAGAGGCAAAAGGGCAAGCAGCAAGCGGGTTCAGAGTTGCAAAACGTTGAGAAAAACACAGGGAAACACAGAGAAATGTTGTGAAATCAAGGGGACAAAATTTGCTTAAGTAAAACATATGCAGAAGCGCTCAAGATTTGCCAGGGAAAGTGACCGGAATCACAGAAAAACTATTCAAAACGCGGAGCAGTTATTTACCTGGAGCAAGACAGCCTTGGGTTTGAACCATGGTCAAGAGTGAGTCATCTGGGAAACCTTTCATCAAAACCATTGAATCAAGGCGTATGATTGGCTGCAAGCTGGAGTCTATTTAATCAGTGTTTTGAGGGCTTTAACTTAAGGGTTAAAGCCTAAAAAATGAGAAGCAGAAGCAGAAAATTTAGGGCTTTCACTGTCTGAAGTAATTAAAAAAGTTTAATATATTATAGGGGAAGAAAAACTGTATAGTTTAAGCTTTTAGAAAATAAGAGTTCTGAGAGAGAATTAGGACTGAAACAAGGAGCTATAAAAGGGGAAGCTATCTGAGGCTTTTCAGGGACTGGATCAAGTGGATTACAAAGGCCAAAAAGACTACAGAAGGAGCTAAAGACCAAGATAAAGGTGCAGAAGCCTAAGATAAAGGAGCTAGAGCTGGGAATGAGGAACTGGAACTGGAGCTGGAGCAAAGCTCAGGAGCTCAAGACTAAGGAGCAGAAGCCCAAGACAAAGGAGCAGGAGCCCAAGACCAAGTACAAGGAGTTCAAGAGATTGTTAAAGGACTCCAAGTATTGACAAACCCATATTGTTTCCCATACCCAGGCAATATATCAGAAGGTTTCTAAGGGGATCTTCCTTCTGAAAGTGAATAAAAGCCTATTTTGACCCCTGCCCAAATTTTCCAGTGATACATATACAAGCCCTATGAGTGAGCTGCCCCATATCTTTTACCCTAGTCAAGGGGAGTAAGATACCTATTGTCAAAGTTGTAGAAGTTTTGCCACCATTAAGTCTTCCCAGGAGGGGTGGGAGAGATTAACTAGCCATCTTGAGATAACAGATAAGGGAAGAGAGTTCATAGGAAATGAGTTTACTAGGTTGTTGAAAGACTGTTACAGGTCCACAGAGGGGTTAGCGCCAGCTGAAGTACAGGTGCATGGTGAGGATGCTTGCCTGGTGATTGAAAAGTACTGGAAGAGTTTGCAGTCATTCAGGCTAAGTATAAACTTCTAGCAAGCCACCTCTACTACTAGGAAATGACGGCTCCTCTAAGCTGGTTCCTGGCTATGACCCAGAACACACTTTGAGGACTGGTGACCCCACAGCATCATTTACCACCTTAGTAGAGGTTTTTTCCCTTGTGGTGAGAATACCCTAAAAAAGAAACCAGTGGATAATTTGATACAGATAATCAAAAGGATTACTGCAGTTGTGGCCCACAGTTAATGCCTTAAATCTTGTAAACTCATATGCAGTTAGCATTGCTGAGCAGCCAAGGGTATCACATTTGTAGTAATATTGGTGAATAGCCTTCTTTTTGTCATTAAAGTTAAAGATGTAGACCTTATATACAAAACCAGCACCCCTTCTTTGACATTATGGGATAACTTTCAGGGAAAGTGGTAGGCACAGCAAAGATTCCATTGCAACTAAAAATGTTGTGAACAGTAATCATATTTCACAATTTTTTGGTCCTCAGTTGATGTACCAGGCTCAGGTTCTTGCTCCTGCTTCTCCTCAGACTTTGAAGTGGGTTCAGAATGACAGTTAAAATCAAAGAGCTTCTCCCGGGGGTCAGATGGGGAGTAGACAAAGGGAGAGTGAGGAGCGGTAGAACTGCTTCCCTCTGGCTCAGGTGAGGATTTGGGTGTCTTTGGGGAGCTTTAGGGTTATCAAGCTGCTTTTTAGGGGTAGTTTTTGGTCTTTTAGCCTTAAGAGAATTAGTTTTTGGACTTGGAGGCCTTAGATACAGCTTTGGGAATGGACTTTGGAGGCATTAAAATGAAATTAGAATAAAAATATGAGTAATTTGGGGCCAGTTTTTAAAGGGAAAAATAAGAATGTTTCTAATATTAAAGTAGTAAAATTTTTACATAGAATTTTATAAAAAATCCTGAAAATATATACTATCAAAATTTAAAGTTTTTACTATGCAAACAAACTTTTATTAGTAGCGCAAGTATGCAAAAAATTGAGTTTTGACTGAAAACTTGCAGTTGAATTTGGTGCATTCAAGATGCTGTAATTGAGATATGTAGCTTAAAAACATAAGAAATTCACAAGTAAACTACTTAAACAGGCCAAAGAATAAAACTTGAATTTCTCAAAAAACTAGCTTATTGTGACTGTACAACAGTCACTTTTAAGTATTTAGCCAAATAAATACTCCAAGATATAAAGTTGCTCTGTTTTTGCTGTTTGTTATTTGTAGATAGGTTTAGTTGGAATTCTTCAGATAAAGATTCCTGAGAACTTAGTATCTATATTCAATAAAAGAACAGAAGGCAAGATTGGCCAAATAAATATTGAAGACTAGGCGTCTCAAAAACAAGTTAATTGGCTGGGAAGATTAAATAATAAACACTGCAATATAATTAATGAGGATTTAATTATATTGGTTAATTGTCTTGCCTGTGTCAAGAAGTTTGGTTAAGGTTAATCAAAAGTAACCCCCCAAATTTTGGGTTAAAAGCGCTGCTTTGGTAAATTATTAGGTTAGAGGCGCCACCTAGTGAATTTTCAGGCGCTGGGGTGCCGCCTGGGAAAATTGCTGGGCGCTGCGGTGATGCCTGGTTTGAGTTTTAATGGGTTTTAAGAAAAAAAACCATTAAATGCAAAGATAATTAAATAAAGGCAAGGATGTCTAGGAATTCAGGTTTTATCAGCTGGTTCCCAGTTGGAACATTAATAGCTGAGTTTTGGGATGTGTAATCCACAGGATTTTGGCTCCAGGAGCTGAGAAGCTCTATGCTAAATAGGTACATTAGGATGAATGGCGTCAGGTGACTTCTTCCCATTGTAGGTTGGTTCTCATAGGTTGGGAAATATTGGTGATTGTTTAGGTAAAGATTTAGGTTTGGATCACTCAAATGTCATAGACCACGTGATATGAATCATAGATTGATTCAGGAACCAGAGGGGTTTTTAGCCAAATATGCCCTGAATGGTATATAAGCAAAAAAAATTAATTTTAAATAAAGATATATTGTCAATTTTGACGCTTTCCTCTCAACTTCTTTTTAATTATCATGTATTTTTTATTACTATTTGAAAGAGAAAAATTTGGAGTGCTTTGTGTCAAGGCTGCTGCTGCAAGAAAGGAAGTTCTTACCAGCTTGCTTGAGGAGGCTTAGGCAAGTCTGGAGGTCTCTAAGATTGCACCTGAGGAATCTTTGGTAAAAGTGAAAGCAGCTTTTGAAGAACTATTCTCCAACTATTTTGCCAGAGAAGGAGCCCTGGCACAAGAAAATTGAGTTTATGCATGTGACTCCTGGAACTTGCTGTTAGGGTTTGATGAAATTTTGTAACAAGTAAAGGATAGAGCCAATTGTGAAGTTGAGGAGTTAAGAAACAGAGAGGAAAAGAGTGTCAAAATTATGGCTTGTTGGAGAAATGACAATAAAGTGTTGTCTCACAAAATTGCCTTCCTGGAGGAAAAGCTCTGCAAAGATTTGTCACAGGAAGGTACCAGTAACAAGAGTCAAGGGCAAGATAATGGTAAGTTTGACTGGTTAGACCTAGATCCGTCACACTTATACAACTGAGGATTAAAAAGCACCCAGCTGTTTAGCAAAGATCAAAAAACACTTATTTGGAAAGTTTCATAGGTTTTCTTAACTTTTTATTATGATGATATTTTGCGTCAAGCTGTACTTTTTAAAAGTGGAAAACAAGAATTGCAATTGGGGAATCAATATAGTGTATTATGGTGTCATAATTAGTTTCCTCTTATTTTCTCATTTTCATTGTGTGCATCAAATCAATTGGGTGATATGAAACCTAGTGAAATTTGAAGTGATGTGAATTGGAATTACATAACCAACACTATTCATATTAAAACCACTAATAAAATATTTTTTAAGGAAACACTTATCACTGTATCCCTGTATAGAAAATTTATAAATTACATATATCAAAAGTGGGTTTTTACCCAGCAATGATAATAACTAAATAGACTAACTTATTGGTGTTATTTAAGGTTTTTTCTATTATAAGTGTCTTGGATTAATACTATAGGAACATCTTATGATAGTATACAACAGGCTTTGATTTAGTGCAGGCATAGGCTTATTTTAGTTTGTGATAAATGGCATAAAGTGAGATGACATAAATTTGAGTTGGCGTAAAGACATCCTACACTAAGTGGTTTCATATGTAAATAAAGTTAGAAAAATAAGCTTTAATTGATTTGACTCAAAATACTGTAAATTCAGAACCTGAACGTAAACATGCGGGATTGTAAATCCTTGGTCCAAATTTTGAATCACTTTTGCAGGATAGCCTTTTTTAATTAAATTGAATTATTTTTGTTTTTATTTGGATTTTTAAAAATGCGGGAACTCATAAACACTTTGCAAATTTCAAGTTGATCTGTATATTTCCTATGGAAAAAATGAATTAACTGGAATCAGATTTAAAGTGTTTAAATCCATCAACCATTTTCATTAAGTTCATTATGTTTTTTGGAATTGCAGGATTTTCAAATCCAAGAGCCAAATTTCAAATCACTTTTGAATGCCACTAGTAAACTCAAATAATAATTGTGGGAACTGGAATCCAAATTGAATGTACAGTAAGTAACTAGGATAAATCAACCCAAATCAAGAAGCTCCACTCTGGATAAAAGCAAGTGAAAAATACAATCTAAACACCCATGTTTAGACATGAAATCAAGTAAAATGTAAAATTGTCTAAACTGGAAATGATGCAATATTCTGCACTCTAAATCACTAATATAGTGACTACAAAACTATATAATGATATATGAGCTACCCTCCTGATGACGCAGAAATTTTTTAAAAGTTTTATGGCCCCTGGCTACGCCATGGGCCATAAAACTTATTTTCAAGGAAGAAAGTAATATGGGAAAGAAAAACTTAAAAGTAAAACATCACTGGATTACTACACTATGTGTTAATGGATTGATATTAAGGATACTTGATTACAGTAGATTTTAGAAAATACTAATAATAAAGTAGGATTATATATTGCAATCTATTCTATTGCATTGTTTTTCTTGATGTGTTGATAGTTCATTTGCTGTTGATAATGTTCTTGCATTTAATTGTATAGTTTCACCTCCAGTTGCCTTGGCAATAGGAAATCAAGTTGCCTCCATGACCACAGTTGGTCTCAGGGAGGCAACTTGATTTCCTATTGCCAAGGCAACTGGAGGTGAAACTATCCAATTAAATTCAATCACATTATCAACAGCAAATGAATTATCAACACATCAAGGAAAAGGCAATATGATAAGATAGATTTTAATATATAATTCTATTTTATTATTAGCGTTTTTTAAAATCTACTGTAATTTAAGCATCTAAATTTTAGCCGCCCTAAAATGGAATGGGGTGATTTTTGAGAATGCCTATGATTCCTAAAAGAATTAGCAAAAATCCACTCTAGATCCTTTAACATCCTTTTTGAGACACCCATAAATTATATTTATTTTAAATTCACCTCATTTTTGATTTTAAATTTGGTTCTTGGATTTGACAATCCCACAATTTCATATTTGTTAATTTTTACATGATGTCTATGACTTGTTTGACATACAGGAAGTCTCAAATTGTACATTATAATCTTGCATTTCTGATTCATGTATCCCACATTTGTTTGTTGTGTTTTATCTTTTGTTAGTTGAGTTATCTGCTCAAGGGATTCAAAATTTGCCAATTTAAATAAATAAAAAAGTCAAATTAAATGGTTGATTTTATTAAATATTTTAATTTTCACTCAGCTGAGTTGCCCACAAAAGTGATTTGAAATTTGGACCAAGGATTTGACAATCCTGCATTTTTACGTTTAAGTTCTGAATTTATAGTAAAAAATTGAGATGGCCAACTTTAAATATACTTTATTATAAAACTATGTGTGAATTTTAACTATTTATTAGTTATTTTTTATTTAAAGTCACTAACACAAAAACACCATCTCAAATTAAATTTGAGATGATGTTTTTCAAGATGCTGTTTTTGGGATGGTGTGTTGCACCTTCTGATGAGAATCCCCCTGTCAGTCTTTCAGAGGAAGAAACTGGGATAAAAATAAGCCACTTATATACTTAGTTGGGGTCTTTAATAAATGACCCTTCATTAATACCCTCAGGAGGGGCATTCAATGAGAACAACACAGAAAAAATCTGCCTTCCCACCACTGAGAGAAATACAGTAATTTTAAAAGCTATGGCAACAAGCAAAAATTCTTCAGATTTAAACAAAATGATTTCAGATTTAAACAAAATCCAACTCTCAGGTTAAAATATATACTCTGTTAACAGGCTTTATTGGTGTTAAGGGGCAAAATGGGTCAACACAGCAACAAAAGGCTCACACGCAAAGCAAAACCATTCAAAATATATCCAAAATACATTGATTCACAAAAAAATGGTGTGAGTTGACTTTTGGTGTACATATGGGTCATTATTTTTCTTGTTATGCCTAAGCGCAGGACTGATTATTTTATAACTTAATTACATTATTCATATTCAAATTATTCAGAAAGATTAAAATACAATCAATGTCAAATCTTTAATTGATCTTGGGCTTATATATTTTTTTAAAAAATAATTTATCAATTTTAGAATTGAAAATTGCACCTTATAATATTGCTGGAAATATCTTAAGTGCTACTACATATTACAAGCTAAAAATATTTATGATGAGTTGCATGGGAGAGTAATAGCAGCCCCAAAGCTATAAATGCTATTACCCTATCTTTGGCTCATCATAAATATTCTTAGTTTGTTTCAGAAAAAAAAGGTTGTTGTTTTTGAAAGACTGATAACTCTATTTAAAATACACCCTCTAGTAAGTTGCCCTACTTCATGAACTTGCCCTAATGCACCACTAGCATCTTATGATATTTTTGTTTCTCTGGTATCATAACATGATTTCAAATGATAGGTTATCTCAGAATATTCTGAGAAACTTTCAAATGTTAAAGGTGAAGTATACAACTTCCCATCTTTCATCAAATATGAAAGATTAATTTGCAGATTTTTAACTTTGATCTCTCCTTATAGGCCTAACTTTTCTTTCATAAATATAAAAGAATGACTTTTGAGAAATATTTGAGCCTGATAGCATTGATTTATATAATTCTTTTCTTTTTTCTTCTTGCTCAAAAATATTTTTAATATCATTTATATTCTTAATATAAAGCTGATTTTATTTCTCTTTTAATGTTTTTTATATTACATCAAAGTGACCATCAACAATACTTTTCCCATGGCATTCTACAAATCTATTGTATTTAATAGATCCTTTAATGTATTGTGGTGCCTCTTTAAATAGATAATTTAAGAATTCATAGGATCTAAAATGGTTTCCATTATCAATCCATACTTTGATATTATTTATTTTTTAAACTTATCTGATTTAAGAAGACTTATTAGACATTCACCTGAAAACAAAGAATCATGAGACAATATTTGAGATAAAAAATCATGGTATTCATATTTAACTTTATTGTTTTCTTTAAATACCAATGCAAACCCCAATAAAGAAATAGGTCTTTTGGAATAAAAACAGTTATTGGTTTCAATTAGACCACCACCAACTTTTAAATTCTCCTTAAAATCTATGACTATAATACATGATTCATTATCTAATTCATTGATATCTTTCTTATATTCCCTATTTTGGTGAGCATAAAAGTCTTGGTGCTGATTAATAGCTTTTAAGTCACTATTTATAGATTCTGGCAATAATAAGTTTTTACTTTCACATTCTTCTTTTCTTTTTTCTAAGGATGATTTTAAGTTACAAATATTACACATGTCAGTTTTTTTACTTTTTATTATATTTTTTGGTATTAATTTATAATAAGTTGAAAGTGATATTGAAATTTCATTTTTTATTTTCATATTTTCATATATTTCTTTTTTTTGTTTTTAATAGAGAATATTTTATTTCAGTTGAATATTCATTCATTTCTTTTTCAATGTCTTTATAAATTTTTTCTGGTGCTTTTTTTGTAAACTGGCTTGTTTCAAAAGAATTTTCCAGTAGTTTTTTAATTATTTTTTTGGTTATTTCTTTTTTTAGTGAATAGTTATTATCTTTTTGGCTTTTTTTGTTTAAGCTTACATTTTTATTTATATTTTTTTTTGAGTATTCAAACTCATTTTTGGTTATATTAAATCTCATATCAATAAGCTCTTTTAAATTAGTAACTAGAAGTAACCAGAGATCTCAAGGCTGGGAGATGCTTTTGAGAAGCAGATTTAAGAAGATCCTTTAAGTTGTCAATTATCCCATTTAGTTTCTGATTTTGGTTTAAAGGAATGAACTCTGTTTTTACAAACTCAGTTTGAGTGAGGAAGTGATTGATGAAGGAATTAAGATTGCCTCCAGAAACAAAGAGGAATGCTTTCTTTAGCATAGTAATTCTTTCCCTTTTTGTTGATGCTCCCAGTGAGGAAAATGGCTTCATGGCAGAAGTAAAGTTAACAGATTCCATAATATTGGATTTGTGATTGCTGATAAAGAGATGCTTTGTAGAGATGCCTTGCAAAAGAGTACTGGTTGCAGGAATTGTATCTTTTTGTGAAGATGGTTTGAAGTAAACCTTAGGTGGTGCTTTAGCTCTTATATACCAAGCCTTATGACACCATTCTGAAAGAAATGATGTGACAGCTTTATTTACAATTTCAACTTAAATTTATATTTCTAGAATAAATGAAATCCCCAGTTTTCATGCACAAGTGATATTTGTGTATCAGCTAAGCATCAAATTACATCATATCCTCTTTGTAATCTATGCAAATCAATTAAAATGATGTATTAACTTAATTATAACTGTTCTGCATCTTTTTAAAATGATAAAATATTAAAGAATTGTATTTAAAAAATGCTTAATTTGAGGTTCACAGTTCACTTGAACCTCAAAATTCATCTAAACAGCAAATAAATTAACGTCCTAACTTCAAACTACCATAAAATCTTAAAATATTAAGCTTTTTAAATAAAATAAAATGCGGAAATGATGCTCTTGATCTTATCTTTAATTTCATTAAATAAAAAACATATAATAATTAATAAAAAATTAACTTTTTTAAGTTTTAAGCAATCTATTTTATTTCACTATCAAAATAATATAATAAAATCTGACATATGCTCTTTTAAATTGCTTTTGCTTTGTTATTCCATATTCCATATATTAATATTTTAACATCAATGAAAATATAAAAATCTTAGCTTCATTTTGATAGTTTACAGTGTGAAAAAATATTAACTTTTTATTGAGTCATTACTGTTTTAAATATAAACATTTGTAATTTGTTCTTTTCAAAATTGAACTGTGTTATGCTGCAACTTGGGCAGCATGTGTATTAGAAAATGGCCTAATCCCTAAAATAATGTCCTGTATGTTTACTATGTGAATTGATGAAAAAATACACCCAAGCAAGGTGTGTCAAAACTCAATCCAAAAACAAAACACAATAGCAATTCACAATGTAAACAAAATCACTCACACAATGTGTGCAATGGATTGTAATCATGAATGATACCAAGGTATCTAAAATAAGACACAAGATCTGAAACATAAATTTTAAAAAAATTGTGTTAGGTGTTAGAATTTGGCATTAAAATCTAGGAAAATGGGTGGATTTTTTTGAGTATTCTAAAATGGGCGTTGTAAAACCAAAAACAACTAACTAAGAAAAAAATCTATAATTGGGATATTGGATGGGAAAAATAATAATTGAATATCCATAAACAGATAAAAGCAAAATTTAAAACTAGAGAGTAACTTAATTAAGTTTTATTTAATATTTTATTGAATTCTAAAAATGGAAGGAACACAACAACAGACTATCATTGCACCTGTTGTGTGCCGTGGTTGCAGTTGCCCCTGCGGGTCAAAGAATAGACTTAGTACAACACAAGTGCCTACTCAGGAGGGAAGCAGGAGAGGAGAGTTCCATAGTGACGCTGCACTGACACAGCCGGTTCAAGGAGCACAAGCTTCTAGGGTGCAGAGCATAAACCCTTGGGTCCCAAAGCTGACCCGGAAGCCAACCAAGGTCACCACTACCAAAATGGTTAGAAACAAGGAGGTAGAGCTTACTTCATATGTATTTGAAGTTGTGTACCGGCAAGAGTCGGTCCCGTCAGCCATGCTGGAGAAGGTTAAGCCTGTACTTAATACTAGCTATGAGCCCTACGTCAGTGATGGCAATCAGGAGGATGACAAGGAGCCCCTGTTCTATCAAACCAATGAGGGACAGCTAGTGCTCAAAAAGGTTGCAGCCTTCTACAACAAGGTGCCCATGCCTTGCAAGCCTGTCATCAATCAGGATCCTGGCTTGTCTGAACCCACAAAGCCCTCCCAGAAGCGCATCCCTGACATCAAACACATCATCCTGCTTAAGCTAATGCAGGAATTGGGTGAATACAAGGCAGCTGCGGCCATTATTGGAGTGGATCCCAAGTACGCCAGCAATACCTTCCATAAATTCATTAATACTGGTTGTGTCCTTGCCGTGGAGAAATCCTTGTGCGTGTCAACCATGTTCACCAAGGAGCACAAATGGGCAATCCACCAGTGGATAATCCAAGATTGCCATCTTGAACTGGCAAATATATAGGCCATGATCAAGTCTGCTTTTGGGATTGAGGCCTCAATTTCCTTCTATTATCATTTGGTCAAGGAAATGCAATTTTCCTGGAAAGAACTTGGGGTATCCCCATACAATCAGAACAGCCCAGCTAATATCAAGACCCGGAAAATTACGCTGAGGCGTACACTGCCCTCAAAGCCAAGGGGACAGTGAAATTCTATTATATCAACAAATCAGCATTTGCCTTGTTGATGCTCAATGAGTATGGGTATGTCCCCAGAGGCTCCAATGACGGGATGGCTTGGCGTGCTGCAGTCCGCGCCACAGCCTATTCAATGGTGGCTCTTCTTGATCCAAAGGGGGTCAAGCTCTACCAAATAATACTAGGCTCCCACAATAGCCGGACCTTTCTATCATTTCTCCAATTGGTCCAGGAGCACCTGAGGCGCACAAGCCCGGGCTTCACCAACGTAATTGTGTTTGACAATGTTGGTCTCCACAAGGTGGCTGACATTCTCAAGGAATTCCCAATGATTAACACAAGCATTGCAGTGGGCCCCCAGCATTGGCCACAACAAATATGCGCCTTCTCTTCCTCCCTTCCTATTCACCCTTCCTAAATCCCATTGAGAAAGTCTTTGGGTGGCTCAAGCAAGTCATCAAGCAAGGAATCCCAACTGGAACTGAGGACCTGTTTGATTTTCTGCAGGACAGGATTCATACCCTCCCAGCTGAGACTGTGGCCAAATTATATGGCCACACTGATTTGTTTGTCCCCACGTGCCTAGCCAAACAGTCAATCAATTAAAAGCTCAGTGTGTCCACTTTTTTATATTCTCTTATTTACTATTCAACATTTATTAACTATCATTTTATATTTAGATGTTTCCACGCCCGTAATCACATTCAGAAGATCCATCAATAGATGTAAGTAATTTATTTATTTTATTGTATATTATTTTATTATGCCATCTGAGGTAATCCCAAACGCTCAATATTGGATTACGCAAAAATATTTAAATCACTTTGGTCAAATAAATGTAAAAATTAATTTTAAAAAAAATTAAACATAAAATGTACAAGTTAGAATTTATTTTATTAACGTATAATTTTATACTTTTATAAAACCCATTTCTGCAATATATTTTGCAAATCTTGTTTACTAAAATATTATTTGAAAAATTAATTATAATAAAAATATTGTAAAGTATAAAGATGTTTATTAGAAGATAATTTATTAAGAACACCTGTAAAGAGTTTGGCGGTATGTACCCACCCCACAATGGAGGAGGCACACAACCTCCACTGCCACACCGTGGACGGTGGATACACCTGTATTGAAATACTCCCTCCTGCTGGTGCAGGGGAGTAGGGTCAGGTGGGAGTGAAGCAGCAGCTTTTCAGGCAGGGCTGCAAACCCATAGATACCAGCCAGGACCAGGGCGTCCTGGATCACATGATCAACCAAGTTGTATCCAGGGGGACCTTCTTCCCATCCAGGGAGAGCCAGGCCTTGTCAATCCTCATAAGGATCCCGTCCAGGTCCTCAACAGATGCGCCCATCCTGAAGAAGAATAAGAGCCCCAGGTAAACAACCAGATGAAGCCTTTGCCCTGCAAAGGCTTCTGTGAACTCACACAGTTTATTATAGACCATGCTTATCTTCTTGTTGTGCTTTGTCTTGGCAAACGTGAGCTCCATAGCTGCTGGGACCCCCATATTGATGGCACTCCAGGCCAGCCCAAAGACCGCCAGGAGGATCTTGGTCTTCTTTACGGCTGTTGCGTCTGCAACAGCCAATTTGCTCACTGCGCGCCCAAAGTTCTCAAGCAGGTAAGACAGGGTGTGCTCCACCGGGAAGCAGAAGCAAGCAGCCGCGTGAGCCCGGCCCATCTCCGGTACATTCTTGAATAGAAGAGTCATCAGGACGTCCCAAACAAGCTCAATGGAGTTTACACAGTAAACTCCACTGAGGGATACCAGGTCCAGGAGGACCAGTTGGGCATCCTTGTAGGCAGTAACTGCCCACTTGGATGCCCCCTTGGCATGTGTCAGCCCGGCTAGCGCGTCCCTTGTCATTGGGAAGGACCTGTGAATTCTGTCTTCAAGCTCCTGCACAATAGGGGGGACAGATAGAGCTACTTAGCCACGTGAGTGGCATAATTAGCATAAAAGGTGGCCAGGAAAAAAGGGACCAGGACCTGGCGGAGTTCACTGTCTATGTTTTCTAAGAAAAAAGGTAAGTTTTTTGAAAATTTATTAGTTTTATTTTTTAGGTTAACTTCTTGTGTTTCTTCTTTGTGGGCAGCTTCAGACGGCTTGGCCATTCTTGGCGCAATCAATTGCGCTGGGAATTTGGTGTCCTCTGCCCTGGTGCGCTTTTCTGGCTTGAGATGTGCATACGTCTCCGGGTCATCAACCCAGACAGACGGCGCGGAAAGATTGTAGGCCTTGAATTGAAGTCCTTCCACAACATGCTTCTGGATATTAAGTAAGTGCTCAATTGTTGTTTCTGATGTGTCAGGTATTTTGGTCATTAATGCCTTGGATGTCACCCTGTCAAGTTTCTTGCCTTCAAGGACAGCAGATTTCACCTTTGCTTTGACCTTACGGTCAATGTCTTTGATTTTGGCAATTGCCAAGTTGAGGTCCTTTAGAAGCTTTTTGAGTTCTCTCATTTTATTTTTTTACTAACCTTTCCATATGTTTTTTATATCTTTTGCCCCAATAAATTCTGTATTATTTTGATACTTTTTCCTCTTTGTTTATTCCTTTTTTTTCCCCATCTACTACATTATCCCATCTTTTTACCCATTGTGAATATGTTTTACGCTCATCTTAATATGTGTGTTGTTTGCTTTGTGTTGGTATTATTTCCTTGATTACCATATTATTTTTAGCACACAACCATAGCCCCTTGTGAAAACATTAACAATAATTTGGTGATCAGCTAAATTTGAATTAGAAAATTATAGTCTTAACTGTTTTTAGATAAAGTTGTTACTGATCTGAATTAAAACCCTTAATGATAAACTTTAAGCCAATAAGGAGCCAAGTGATAAAGTGATTGTTGTGACATAAAGGGTCATTCAATAATTCTTTGGTGTATGTGCGCTAATTAATATTATTGGCTGGATGTTTTGCCATTGTACGCCATTGCCGCTGTGGCAAGTTGTTGATGGACTAGTGCTAACCACGCAGCTGATTGGGCACTAGTCCATCAACAACTTGCCATAACAGCAATGGCGTACAATGACAAAACATCCAGCCAATCATATTAATTAGCGCACATGCATCAAATAATTATTGAATGACCATTTATGTCACAACAATCACTTTATCACTTGGCTCCTGATTGGCTTAAAGTTTATCATTAAGGTTTTGAATTTGGATCAGTAACAACTTTATCTAAAAACAGTTAACACTATAATTTTCTAATTCAAATTTAGCTGATCACCAAATTATTGTTAATGTTTTCACAAGGGGCTATGGTTGTGTGCTAAAAATAACTGTGTTCAGGATCTAGATACACAACATAGTAACTATATGATTTTATAGAAATAAGCTGAACATAAAGAATAAAACCAACTATAAACAAAGAGAAAACAAACAATTGAAATTCAAAATAAAGATAGTATAAATAGAAATTTTCTGGGACCAGGGGTTTATTGAGGCAGGGAAGAGTGATGCCTAGTAGGCAGAATGGCGCAGGAAGGAGGACGTAGAGGCAGTGCTAGCCTGGGGGTCAGGGATTGGATGGGTTGGGTTTGCGGGTGGGGGTGTTGGTGGCGGGGGTGGAGGCAGGAGGATTGCGTGTGATGACTGCCATATACCGCTCATTGTACTCCTCATCAGTCATTGGCTGGATGGGCTGGTAGGTGGCTGTGGCACAGGGTGAGAGGTGCTTATCCTTGCATGATTGGTTGCCCATGTTCACATGGAAAACCATTTGCGCAAACAATTCAGCCACCATTTGGTGACCAAAGAGAAAATTGTGGTCAAGGACCCCAAGATAAAGATTGTTGAAAGCCTGAGGGCGGTGCTCCTGTAGTGTATCTTTAATGTTGAAGAAGACAACATCAGCCAGATGGACGTCTGCATGACCAGCGGGGTAGACTGAGGCCTGGTGTTCACGTCCCTGGATGGCCTTTAGGGAGGTGGAGCTTCCCTCCATCTGGTGGCTCAAGAAACCCCAGTATTTGGAATTTGAGCCATCCCAGGAGTCAAGCAATCCACCGAGGATGTGGCTGTATGAGTACCCATTGATGAAATCAGGGTTTGTCTGATAGTAGACAAAACCCTTGGCTGAAACAGCCAGAAATGCACCAATGAAAGTCCCCTTCTTGACCTTCTTCCTTCCATTCTTGGTGGTGCTTTTCCTTGCTCACCAAAATTGTCAAATGCAATTGATAACTTGTAGTACAAGACAAGCATTATGTCATCTGTTAGACTTTTCAAGCATCTGACCAGGGTTGATTTGATTGAAGTGTCATATGGGGAATCCTCAGCGCCATCCCATTGGTTGCCGGCAAAATTTGTAAGAACCCTAATTGAAGCCACCTTTCTGTGCATCCAGAGCTGCACCATGCACTCAGACACCCAAATGCCATGGTGTGCAAGTTGCTTCCAGACCTGGGTCAAGGGAAGCTTGGGGTCTTTCTGGAGGAGGTCAAGCATTATTGGGTATGCCTCATTGATCTGGGACTCTGTGGCCTTCTTTGGCTTCTTGGCTGTCCTAATCAGATTTCCCTTATTCATCAGGTTGTTGAACTCCTGCATTATGGTGGCTCAGGTAAATTGCAACTGGGCGGCAATCTGGTCACACAACAGACTCTGTAGGTTTAGTGCCACAATTTCCTGAAGAATTTGGGCAGTGATTATTCTGCGTTTAGGGTGCTGGGCGGCGGGAGCTGAAGCCGGATTGGCTGTAGGGAGGCAGGTTGGCTGGTGGCAGGAAGTTGTTCTGGAATGAGGTTGCCATCCTGATTGGTTGGTTGACAGGAGCTTGTGCAGGGGTGGGTGTGGGAGCAAGGGAAGAGCTAGACACTAAGTGACTCTCAAACAAGTCAAAGCCATATGGGTCAGTGGTCAGGTACAGGTCAGCTTCCTTGTTACCCGCCTCAAAGGCTTGGGTGTAAACAGGTGCCTCCACAGTCTAAGCCTTGCCTCCATTGAAGCTGTCTTGGCTGCTGGCGCCATTGAAGATGTTGCTGTTGAAAACCATATTAAAAAACCTAGGATAAAATCACTAAAAGTAGACATTTTAAAATTTAATGATTTATTTTTATTGTAATCTCAAGCCCATATTTGGAAGGTTCTTAAAACCTTTTCATAAAAATCTGGAGCCATGAAAATGGATAAAATGCCTCTGGTCCTAAATTGGATAGCTGTTGATTGGCTATTAAATTGATAGTTTTCTATTTTAAGCTGCTCATACTACACATCTTTTGTGAGTTCATTTTGTTTTGTGCTTGTGTAATCTTACTTCTAGATTGCTCAAGTTTTGTTTCACTTTAGTCCTTCTGTTGGTGCCTCATATGAATCCTGATTGGATTATAATATACTCCGGAATAGCATCCACTCATTTCACTTGTTGTGTCAGTTCATTTTGTTTGTGGTTTGAACTACACTGCTTGATGTTTGATATAATTTTGTATGGTGGGTTAGTGAAATTTTGTTTTTGGTTTGACAGTTCATTTATTAACCAAAGATATTTAAATTAATTGAATCCTGAATCTCGTGCAACTTGGATTTTGTTTAAATCTGAAATCATTTTGTTTAAATCTGAAGAATTTTTGCTTGTCACCATAGCTTTAAAACTACTGTAACAGTACCAAAATTGCTCCTGAAAATAGTTTTTGTTGCAACTGAACTAAATATAGTTCAGTATTAGGATTGGTGAAGACAACAGTCTAATAGAAATAATAAATAATAGAAATAAGATATTGTTTATTAGAGAATATCATAGTTAATATACCATACCTAGAAGCCACAATAACACTAAGGGGGTGGCATGGTGGCAGGTTCAACATAAGGTTTAGGCTGAGAATAAATTTAGCAAGAGATCAGCATGTCAAATTGGTATTGCTCCTAATTAGGAGATAGTGCCCACAATTTGACATTGTGCTCAGATTGACCCATACTGTTTTTCATGTCATGGGGAAATTTATAAAGTTCCCCCTGTGTACTATGAGATACATTAATGGGCAGGGGAGTACTCTTGGTTGCAGCACCTCCTTTTCCCCTGCTTGTTATCAGAAACCAGAATTGGAACCTTTGGAAGGTCTGGGAAGGTACATACAAAGAGATTTTGTGCAGGAATGGCAAAAAAGGGGCTCAAGCAATTATGGTGAAATCTTTTGGTGTTTTCTTGGACATCTTCAAGTTGATAGGTGTGGTTTTTATAGATAGCAGCTATATTAAAGGTCCCAAGGTGATTGTGTTTGAGTTTGGCAGAGTTAGAATTGAGGGCATAGACAGTATCACCTACAGCATATCTTGCTTTGAGATGTTTCTTTACCTATTGATCCACTCTTCTTCTATATTGCAGGACTTGTCACACCACTGGAAAAGTGATGGGGTAGTTTTAAGGGGGTTTAGCAGGAACAGTGGGCCGTAACTTCCCCTCCTCTACTCCAGTTAACTCATCAGAAGTCTAAAGGCTAGGATGCTGGGACTGAAGCCTGTACCACAGTTGATTATAGTTTAAAAAATAAACAAGGTGGTAGGGAGGTGCTCAGTACAGGCTGTTTTTGGGTGTTCCTTGGAGAGTTTGACAATTAAGTGTACAAGAGAGCCATTTAAGCACTCTATGCGCCTGTTGGATTGGGGTGGTATGGGGTAGTTACCATTTTTTTGAGGGAATTTTTGATGTAGTATGCCTTCATGACATTACCTACAAGTTCAGTCCCCCTGTTAGTGATAAGCTGTTTAGGGCAGCCAAAGAGTGCCACAATCTCCTTGCTAATAAACAAAGTAATGGTTGTAGTAGTGTAATTAGTGTTAGCCATGTCACTGGTCAGGGGGTTAAGTAGTCAATAGGGGTGATGATGCACTTCTTGCCCAACTTCTCCTTAGGTAGGGGCCCAAAAATGTAAAGAGCCCACTGTTGGAAGGTTTCCATTGCCCTGATTGGTAAGATTGATTTGGGCAGAGTGGGTTAATACATGTTTTTTAACATAGCACACACATCTTGAAGAGGTTCAGGATGTCCTGGAGTATGTGGGGCCACCAAATCTTACACTTCATTATTGCAAAGAGGTTACACCCTCTGATGTGGCCTAAGGTGTGGTATTAGTATATCATTGTGTCTCCTTGTTAGGTAGTGGAAATGTAAGGTGTCTTCCCACCTGTTTCTGCCCAGCAGCAGACGTTACCAGCATCTGTGTTAAACTGAATTTTTTCTCCTTTAATTTAAAAATGGTTGCTGAATTGTGCCCCTTGTAACAGATGGCCTCAGGGTGCAGGTAGAGCATGGGTCAATCTGGGTCTAGCCTTTCATCCCATGTGATGGACACTACATACAGTCTATAGAGAGTTTCAGCTGTGACAAGTTTTTTCAAGGCTTGAATTTGATGCAGAGCTGATACAGGGACAGATGTTTTACCCTCCCTGCTTGGTGCCAGGTCAAATGCAACTGAGTGTTGAATTATTAAAGGGAATTATTGTAAATTTACTCCCCCCTTTGGCCTTGGACAAGACAATTTTCTCCTGCCGCACAAAGCAAACCTCCCAAAAACCAGCCAAATTGCTTGATTCTTTAGAGTAGTTGGTTCATACTGTGGACAAAAGATTTGTGCTGGCTTAACCCAAAGACCCCCTGCCTTTTTTGCCCCACCCTGAGAAGAAACACTAATTAATTTTGCACTATATACTGGCATGGTGTTGCCTGCTTCTGAAAACAATCAGTGATAACTAATCAAATAAGGCCACATCAACATCTATTAATTTAAACTTATTTGGAAGAAAGGTGACCCCAAATCCACCCAAGGGACCCAGCCAATCAGATTTTAAGGCAAAATTTAGCAAGAAACCTTCCAGCTCCACTGGCCTTGGTTTGAAAAATTTCTCCTCTGGTCAATCAGCTGTCATGAACCAGTCACCTGATCATTTGAACCCAAACCCCATCCTTTAAGTCAAGCAAGGGGGCCTTAGGCCTCTTTCTTGTTCATTCTCTTATTTGGAATAAACTTTGTTTTGTTACAATTTGGCTTAAATTTTGGACACTTAGGAGTCCTCTAGTTGAACTTTTAGTAAAATACTTTGTTTTATTACCTTTACATTGTTCCCATTGCTCCTGGCTCTTTTCACTAAGCTGCTAGAGTTAATGTTGGTGTTTAGTTATTACCTTGCTTACGCCTGCTTTCAAATTCTTCACTTGAACTTGAAATCTAAGTTAAAAATTAGTATGAAAACTTACTTCAAACTTGATTTTATGTTGTTTTTGCTTCACTTTAAACCTGTCTTTGTCATAATCAACGTTAAAGCCTCCCATGGTATTCCCCAAGCTGCCTATAGATTAAAAGGAGCTAGTTTTACTTCTTTTTTTGCAGCTGCCCCCTCAAGCATAGATCTTACTGTTTGAAGCCTTAAAACTGCACTCCAGACTCTCAAATTTTCTCAAGATATTAAAAATGCTATTCCCAGTGCTCAGATTTGTTGTGTTTTCTCTGGATCCTGTGCTACTATTCATTTGATCTACCTCTCCTGATCTTTGGGGATGCATATTCTCTTATGCCCATTGTGTAGGGAGAGATCCCTCTAGGCTCCTTCACCTGCTTGACAATTTTCCAGGAAGAGCTAATGACCTGCTCTCCACTGGGGGAATCTTGGTCAAAAGCCTTACTTGTGATGATATTGACTTGTACTCTCCAGTCCTCAATCTGATTGATTATCTAGTTGTGGAGACCACCATGGCTTCTCCCCCTTTGCTGAAGGAGGAAACACTTTCCTCTCAGGAACCACCTGTAGTCCTATAGTATGCACCTACACACACTCCCTGACTACTTGCAGGTCTGTCATTGATAGGATTGAAAGCCTACTTCCTTCACCTGTCCCTGGTATCTTCTCTTTGGTCCCCTTTTAGAGTGGCTGTCCTAGTAATTCACTGGGTGGCGTCTTAATGGTTTGTTTTACCAGGATGGGAGCCAAACTTAGTTATTTTATCACCCCTATCTCACACTTATGGTCCATTAAGACCCAAGGTAGAAAGGTGGTGCTTTCCAAGTAGCAGCACCTTTTTTTGACACAGTTTACAATTGCTGCTAACCCCTTGTTGTGTATGGGATAGTGCTGTTCTGTGTTGGTAAGCTTCCTGGATTCATATTCTACAGGAAGGTGCCCAATTGGCTTCTACTTGCAACAAGCCCCCTGTAGCCCTGTCAGAGGCGTCATTCTTGAGTTTTTAATAGAGGTTCTAATTGGGAAACTGTAGTATGGGTGTTGTAGTGAGCTTTTGTTTAAGTTTCTCAAAGGCCTGGTCTCTAAAAGACGTCCAGTGAAAATGTTGTTGGGTGTTTAACAATTTGGTGAGGGGTGCAACCAGCTCCTCACAGCTGGGAATAAACTTATACACATACGTGACCATGTCCAAGAACATGCACACATGTTCCACATTGATGGGAGATAGCATGTTAGTGATCACCTTTATCTTGACGTGGTTGGTCTTTATCCCTTGGGCAGGGATGGTGTGCCCAAAGAACAAGAGCTCTAACTGGAGAAATTTGCATTAGGAAGGCTTGGCTTTTAGCTGATTTTTACAAAGGGTGTTGAGGGCAGCACAAAGGTGTTGGAGATGTGTGATTTGATCTTGACTGAAGGCAATAATGTTGTCAAGGTACATAACAACACATTTTCCAATCAAATCCTTAAATGCTTTGTTAATCAACATGGAAAAGGTGGAAAGACCAATGGTCATTCCAAAGATTATGTCACAACACTCAAACAACCTGTAGTGTGTGCAGAAGGCAGTTTTCTCTAATCCCCTAGAGCAATACAGACCTGGTTGTACCCTGTGGTAAGATCAATCTTGCTAAAGATTTTTGCACTCACAAGTGTATCAAAACAGTTGTCAATCAATGGAAGGAGATATTTTTTATTTACACTAACCTTGTTTAGGGCACAGTAGTTGATAACCAGATGGAGTGACCTGTCTTTCTTTGCTACAAAGAAGACCACAGCTCCGTACAGAGATAGTGATGAGCGGATGAAACCCTTTTCCAAGGCTTTAACAAGGTGCTGTTGGAGTGCTTTGTCCTGCATGGGCATTATACAATAGAGTGGGTGAAGCTTTGGTAGCAGCCCTTGTGGTTTTACAGAATGTTGTATCACCCAGGGAGGAGGCAATCAGTCCAAAGTTTTTATGAAGAAATTCTTAAATTCTTCACGGAGCGCTACTAATGCTGGTTGGGCGTTTTTCCAAGCAGGGAGGTGTAGCAGGTTTAGAGAAGATGAGTTTGACCAAAAATTGATTGAATTCTAATCCCCCCTTGAATTTTTAGGTCCCTACTTTGTTATCTGTACATGGACAGTGTTGTGGAGAAATTTACTCATTTCAATAGGGTAGATCTGAAAGCCTACCCCATTCTGTTAAGGGTGATAACCAAGGTATCCCAGTCAATGTACGGGAAATTTTAGAGTAACAAGTCTAAACCCACAATCACATTGTGGCTGAGGCCACTCATGATAGGCCAGAGAGCCTAACCTAGATGTTACACATTCTTACTGAGAATGATACCAACTCATGGGTGATGGCTACTCTGTGGGAATCTGTCACTTGCACTGCTTTGAAGCAATTGGGAACTCATTATACCTGTTGGGAGTTGGCAAATTCCTGATTGAACATGGTGTGATTGGCCCTGGTGTCTACCAGGAGCTTGTGGGTATTTCCATAGAAGCAAAAGGGGTAAGCTAAACAAGTGATTTTAGTTTTTGTATAAACAGCTAAGAGGATGATGGTTTCACTGTGTACCTGGAACACATCCAGGGCTTCAACCCCATGAAGGCTGTAGCTGCAGGGGGTTTCAGCAAGGAGGGATTGTGGATGCAAATCAAGGGGGCTTTAGAGCCTCTTATTTTTACAACCCCTGGGATTTTTCTGAACCCTCAATCTGCACCATCTGTAACCCCCTCCCAAGGGTGCTTATTACCATTGTCTTGCTGGCAGGGCTGGTGGCGTTCTTCTTCACTGTAGGTGCTACCCAGTGTGAGGCAAGACTGTGTAACAAGATTTTAAGATATTTGGAAATCCATTGTAGCTTGTTTTTGCCTCTAAAACAGCCTTGTAGCAGCTGTCAATGAAATTACAGAACCCTGTGGGTACCCATTTACAGATATGAGGCTTTAACTCAGTGACAATAAGTGTGAGGAGAATTGTGTTTCCATTATTAATGGCTTCTGGAGCTGCAACAAGGTACTCAGAGATGCTCCCTGCTTGCTTAATTACAAGCAGGGGTACTCTCATTACCATACATGAGAAAGTCTTGCTGTAGCAGGACTTGGCAGTGTTTCTGAATTCACCCATGTAATTTCAATTTCTTGACTGGCCCAAGTGGTGAACCACACAACAGCAGGCCCAGTGAGGCACCCTGACGCTGTCTCTCACATGGGTTCAGGTACTTGGCAAATAAAGAGGCAGGTTTATACAAAGTGTAGCTAACTTACAATAGTGGTGCCTTCCACACCATCTGTGAAGGGTTCCAACTGCAGGTTCAGCATTTGTTGTTACAAATTCTACTGAGGGGAGTGATACTGATGTTCTGCTGTCCCAGGTGAAGCTGGCTGTAAATTCTAATGAGCACTAGCCAGTCTTGCTAAACTATACAACCCTCTGGGATGTCCCTGCTAGGGATGGTAGGAAGGTTTCTATGTGAGG
The DNA here is from genome assembly GCA_014839935.2 of Entomophthora muscae. Lineage (NCBI taxonomy): Eukaryota > Fungi > Entomophthoromycota > Entomophthoromycetes > Entomophthorales > Entomophthoraceae > Entomophthora > Entomophthora muscae. The sequence continues at coordinate 38,534 of QTSX02000820.1, read as the reverse complement.
TGTAGCCATACGGCCAGCACTTTGTCCTTTCTTGGGGGATTCCCTTTAAGATGGGTTGTTATTTGAGCCTGCTGCTACTGCCACTGTTGCAACTGAACTAATTATAGATCATTATTATGATTAGTGAAGACAAAAGTCCAATAAAAAGGACAAATAATAGTAATAAGATGTAGCTTTACTTAGGAAACAGTAGTTAGTATACCAGGAAAGGAAAGCCACCAAGGGGATGGCATTGTGGTAAGATCCTAATATGATGTGAGTGGCAAATATCTAATTGAGGGATCAGCACTCTGGAATTGATTATAAAAACTAATTAGGAGATATTGCCTCTATCTCAACATTGGCAGTGGGTGCTCAATGATATTAGATATGTTATGGGACGCCTCTATGAGCACCCCCTGTGTATTATAAGATACTTTGGTGGGCAGGGAGTTGATCTTGGTTGCAACATTCTCATAAAAGAAGGATTTTATTGATCATTCTGTTGACTTAACCAATGAGTGGCTGCCCTGCTCCAGTACCATTTTATTAGCCCAGCCTCAAGACATTCTTCCTTCCTAGCTCCCAGATAACTGACCCCTTAATTCCCAATCTCTAGGGATAAAGCCTTGTGATAGTGAAGTACATGAGCCTATAACTCATATACCAGACTTTATTAATTTTTTAATTAAAAGTGTTATAAACCATTGTTTCTCCCAGTCTTTACCATATTTTATCCTTGTGCTTGGCCATTGGAATACTATTTCTTCTGTCCCAGATGACTATCCTACCCCCACCTGTCAGAAACTCTACCTGTAGCTTTCAGGCACCTGGTTCTTCATTTAGACTAGCTTGATTTTCAGTTTATCCCTTAATCCAGCTTACAAGGATTCACACTAGAAAATATCCTATCATCTGACCACCTGGCCTGTATTAGATAGCACATAAGAATTATCCATAAAAGCCTCTTGTATGATATTGAATGCAAATTATTTAGCAATATCTACAATCATCTCCCAGTGTATCAAGTTCCCATAGATCCCCATATAATGCCAAAGCCCAGCTATTTGTCTGCCCATGACCTCTTAGGTGATAATTCCAGCAAGATGTTTGGCATCATGTATATTATCTTTTCAGGGATGATAGATAATATTGTCCCCACTGCTTGCCCTTGCTCCTGGATAAGAGTTTCTCTCCTGTATGTATCCAAGCTAGATTTACTCCACTGGTGGGCCCTGCCCTATTCCTACCCTGAAGGGCTGGCTCAGACAGGTTGGTAACCTGGCATTATTGCTCTGGCTGTGTAGCATTCTCCATCAGAGTAAATAGTCACCCGCCTATCCTGGGTAAACTTTATTCTACACTTTCATACCATCTCAGATGCTCAATTTCTCACGTGTGTTGCCATGATATCTGTCCATGTGCATCCTGGTTCTAGATCTAGCTGAACCAGCCCACTTCAATTATTTCTGCCTTTTGGAGCATTTCTTTGGTTTTGGGCAAGCTAAATACCCAGAAGTAAGCCAAGGGTATTTATGTGCAGCCTCTGTTTCAGACTGCATGCATTAATTTGGACACCCAGTACTGAGATGGCGCTTGTGCAAGGGTACAACAGCCGCTTGGGATAATGGCTCAATAAAGCCAGCTATAAACGTTAAAATCCATAGGGTGGATATCAGGGCTGTATAAATAGGGTTTAAGAAGCCCCCAGATAGGAGTTCTAGGGATGCCTGGTACCTACATGAGCAGGGTTAAGGATCCCAGAATATATATCTTTATTCTGTACATGTTTCTTGGAAGTATATTAAACACAATAAGGAGGGAAATTTATAAGAGATTGATCCTTTATTTGATACAAAGGCAGGATATTTTTTAGCATCAGGGAAGCCACATGCTGTCCATGTACGCCATGGCAGCCATGGGTTTTATCAAGATAGTGTCCTGTCAGGACTCAAAATGGCTGATCTCTGTACAACTTTATAGCGTAGCTGGAGGGTCCCCAAATATTTGATAGTTGGGCCAACTCTTGAGGGATGATTTCCTGAGACTGAGTGATTGTAGATGTTGCATCAGGATGAAATAATCAACAGGATTAGATAAACACTGACTGAATCAGGCTTTCATACTAGGTGTCTCACAAAACCAGTCAATTGACCAGGAAGTTTAATTGAGGCCCAGGAATTGAACCAGTAGGAGCTAGTTCTAGGGATTGAAATGTCTGGGCAGTTTCAAGATAGGTCGTAGAGCTAGTAGTATTAGACCCCAAAGTATGGTGAAAAGTTTGTTCATCATAGGGTTCAATAAACTAGACTTGGTAAAGATAGAGGTAATGCTATCTCCAGATGTAATATGCTGGTTCCCATTAGGAACTTTGGAAAGCTTGGATCATCAAGTTATCAATAGGTATTTGTAGCAGAGGAGGTAGGGAATAGTTCAGGCTATAATAAAATGACCAGGTAATGGATCAAGATAATCCAGGGAAAAATTCAATCATGTTCTTGAAGAATCAAGAATGAATACTTCCCAACAAATTAGGATCAGGACTGGTTGATAAGGCTATCAGCAACCATGCTAGGAAGATCTGGGTAGGATCTCAAAGCAGTAGGTGTTTTCAGCTGAGTGCACCATGAATGGTACAGTAGTTTTTAAAGCTATGACACTAAGCAAAAAAACTCATCTCTAAGAAGAAATATCTCATAATTAAACAAAACCAACTCAATCTACACAAATTAAACTCAGATAAAAAATTAAAAACCAATCAATTTATATCAATTAGCAATAGATCCAGGATAAATTCTATTTTTTTCTGAGATATGTTGGGTTTTTTTGCACCCAAATTGATTTCATCTACAGATGAGTTAATTTTGCTTAGCACTGTTAAGTATATACCTTGGGGAAGTATAATAAATGAGATAGAGGGAAAAAATAAGAAGAGAATGACGCTTTATTGGTATTAATATTGCTGGTTATATAGTATCATAGGAAGCCACATACTGTCCATGTATGTCATGGTAGTCATGGGGCTTATCCAAGTAATTGTTACTTTTAGGTCATGAGTTATGTCCAAGTAGGGTTCCTCTTAGGACTCAAATGTTTGATCCCCATAATAGATGATTGAATGATAACAGTATTACTGACTTAATGATTAGTTGGGAAATCATTTGGCAAGTCACTTGGAGAATTATTTTCCTGAGAGGGAGTAATTATAGATGTTGCAACAGCATCATAGCTTTGAAAAATACTTTACATGAACAGAAACTAATGTGAAAAATAAAGTAATCTTTTTAAGAATTGTTGCTTTCCCCTCATTTCTTTTCAAAGTTTCATGTCTGGTTTGTTTTTTTAAAGAAGGCCAAGTTTGGGATCTCAGGGATGGATAATGTTTTCTATGAGAAGAGAAGCCTATGGGTTCATTGGGGGACTCTTGGGATGACCTAAAAGTAGCAAATATTCTAGTAAATATTTGGCAGAGGTAAAAACTGTATTTGATAAGGTATACACCAACTAATTCTCAAAACAGGGAACTATTGCCTTAGGGGACAAGATATTTTCTTGGATTTTTTGAGATTGTTGCTTGGATCCAATGAGATTTTCAGTCATATGAAGCATGCTGCTAACCAGAAAATTGAAGAATTAAAGTTGAGGCAGCTAAGAGCGTAGAAGTGCCTGCAAATGAAGGAAAGACAATAAAGAACTGAGCCAGAAAATTGCAGAATTGGAGTCAAAACTTACAAAGTTTTTTAGCATAAATCATCAAACAGTAAGAGATTCAGGACAATAATGATGGTAAGTGGGGCTGGGGTGTCCTGGATCTTACACAGCTTGATATGGTTTGTTTGGTTTTATGCACCATGGATTTGATTTTATATTGTCCTTAATTTCATGCATGAGCTTTGTAATATGGCGTACAACTTTTTTGTGCCTTTCCCAAAACATAGCAAACATAATAAAAAATTGAATGGGTGTGAGTTGATTTGATTGCATCTTTAGATCCTGATCTTATTGTGTGACTTTTTTATGCTTGATATAAATGTTGTATATTTGATTTTTCCATCAAAGCCTGAATTTATGTTAATATTTATTGAATCATGTGTTTAAGGGTATATTTAGTCCTGTGTATGACTTTAGTTTGTTATCTCAACAGCTCTGAAAAGTACAGGATAGCAGTTTGATCCAAAAGAAATTTTGTTGTACAGTATTTTTAGAAGCTATGGTGACAACCAAAAATATCTCAGATTTAAACAAAATGATTTTATATTTAAGAGAAATACAGCTATTAGGTTAAAATATACACTCTGTTAACAGGATTTATTGGCATTAATGAGCAAAATGAGTCAACACAGCAACAAAGGGCTCACACACAAAGAAAAAATATCCAAAATACAATCTGAAATACATTGATTCATAAACAAAATGGTGTGAGTTGAATTTTGGTGTAAATATGGGACATTATTTTTCTTGTTATGCCTAAGCGCTGGACTGATTATTTTATAACTTAATTACATTATTCATATTCAAATTATTCAGAAAGATTAAAATACAATGAATGTCAAATCTTTAATTGATCTTGGGCTTAGATATTTTTTTAAAAAAAATAATTTATCAATTTTAGAATTGAAAATTGCAACTTATAATATTGCTGTAAATATCTTAAGTGCTACTACATACTACAAGCTAAAAAAATTTATGATGAGTTGCATGAGAGAGTAATAGCAGCCCTAAAGCTATAGATGCTATTACCCTATCTTTGGCTCATCATAAATATTCTTATTTTGCTTCAAAAAAGGATGTTATTTTTGAAAGACTGATAACTCTATTTAAAATACACCCTCTAGTAAGCTGCCCTACTTCATGAACTTGCCCTAATGCACCACTAGCATCTTCTGATATTTTTTTCTCTGGTATCATCACGTGATTTCAAATTATAAAATATCTCAGAATATTCTGAGAAACTTTCAAATGTTAAGGTTGAAGTATACAACTTCCCATCTTTCATCAAATATGAAAAATTAATGTGCAGATTTTTAACTTCAAGCTCTCTCCTTATAGGTCTAACTTTTCTCTCATAAATATAAAAGAATGACTTTTGAGAAATATTTGAGCCTAATAGCGCTGATTTATATAATTCTTTTCTTTTTTCTTCTTGCTCAAAAATATTTTTAATATCATTTATATTCTTAATATAAAGCTGATTTTCTTTCTCTTTTAATGTTTTTGATATTACACCAAAGTGACCATCAACAATACTTTTCTCATGAAATTCTACAAATCTATTGTATTTAATAGACCATTTAATGTATTGTGGTGCCTCTTTAAATAGATAATATAAGAATTCATAGGATCTAAAATGGTTTCCATTATCAGTCCATACTTTGATATTAGTTATTTTTTAAACTTATCTGATTTAAGAAGACTTATTAGACATTCACCTGAAAACAAAGAATCATGAGACAATATTTGAGATAAAAATCATGGTATTCATATTTAACTTTATTGTTTTCTTTAAATACCAATGCAAACCCCAATAAAGAAATAGGTCTTCTGGAATAAAAAAAGTTATTGGTTTCAATTGGACCACCACCAACTGTTAAATTCTCCTTAAAATCTATGACTATAATACATGATTTATTATCTAATTCATTGACATCTTTCTTATATTCCCTATTTTGATGAGCATAAAAGTCTTGGTGCTGATTAATAGCTTTTAAGTCACTGTTTATAGATTCTGGCAATAATAAGTTTTTTACTTTCACATTCTTCTTTTCTTTCTTCTAAGGATGATTTTAAGTTACAAATATTACACATGTCAGTTTGTTTTTTACTCTTTATTATATTTTTTGGTATTAATTTATAATAAGTTGAAAGTGTTCTTGAAATTTCATTTTTTATTTTCATATTTTCATATATTGTTTTTGTTTTTAATAGAGAATATTTTATTTCAGTTGAATATTCATTCATTTCTTTTTCAATGTCTATAAATTTTTTCTGGTGCTTTTTTTGTAAACTGGCTTGTTTCAAAAGAATTTTCCAGTAGTTTTTTTAATTATTTCTTTTTTAATTAATAGTTATTATCTTTTTGGCTTTTTTTGTTTAAGCTTACATTTTTATTTTTATTTATTTTTCTTGAGTATTCAAACTCACTTTTGGTTATATTAAATCCCATATCAGTAAGCTCTTTTAAAGAGCAACTGGAAGTAACCAGAGATCTCAAGGCTGGGAGATGCTTTTGAGGAGCAGATTCCAAAAGATCCTTTAAGTTGTCAATTATCCCATTTAGTTTCTGATTTTGAATCAAAGGAATGAACTCTGTTTTTCCAAACTCAGTTTGAGTGAGGAAGTGATTGATGAAGGAATTAAGATTGCCTCCAGAAACAAAGAGGAATGCTTTCTTTAGCATAGCAATTATTTCTATTTTTGTTGATGCTCCCAGTGAGGAAAATGGCTTCATGGCAGAAGTAAAGTTAACAGATTCCATAATATTGGATTTGTGATTGCTGATAAAGAGATGCTTTGTAGAGATGCCTTGCAAAAGAGTGCTGGTTGCAGGAATTATATCTTTTTGTGAAGATGGTTTGAAGTAAACCTTAGGTGGTGCTTTAGCTCTTATATACCAAGCCTTAGGACACCATTCTGAAAGAAATGATGTGACAGCTTTATTTACATTTTCAACTTGAATTTATATTTCTAGAATAAATGAAATCCCCAGTTTTCATGCACAAGTGATATATGTGTATCAGCTAAGCATCAAATTACATCATATCCTCTTTGTAATCTATGCAAATCAATTAAATAATGTATTAACTTAATTATAACTGTTCCGCATATTTTTAAAATATTAAAATATTAAAGAATTGTGTTTAAAAAATGCTTAATTTGAGGTTTGCAGTTCACTTGAACCTCACAATTCATCTAAACAGCAAATAAATTAATGTCCTAACTTCAAACTACCATAAAATCCTAAATAATTAAGCTTTTTAAATAAAATAAAATGTGGAAATGATCTTCTTGATCTTATCTTTGATTTTTTTAAATAAAAAGCATATATTAATTAATGAAAAATTAACTTTTTTAAGTTTTAAGCAATCTATTTTATTTCACTATCAAAATAATATAATAAAATCTGACATATGCTCTTTTAAATTACTTTTGCTTTAATATTCAATATTATATATATATATATTATTATTTTAATATCAATGGAAAGATAAGATTCTTAGCTTCATTTTAATAGTTTACAGTGTGAAAAAATATTAACTTTTTGTTGAGTTAATACTGTTTTAAATATAAACATTTGTAATTTGATTTTTTCAAAATTGAACTGTGTTATGCTGCAACTTGGGCAGCATGTGTATTAGAAAATGGCCTAATCCCTAAAATAATGACCCATATGTTTACTATGTGAATTGGTGACAAAATACACCCAAGCTTGGTGTGTCAAAACTCAATCCAAAAATAAAACACAATAGCAACTCACTATGTAAACAAAATCACTCACTCAGTGTGTGCAATGGATTGTAATCAAGAATGATGCCAAGGTATCTAAAATAAGACACAAGATCTGAAACAGAAGTTTTAAAAATATTGTGTTAGGCGCTTAATTTGGCGTAAAATATGGGGAAATGGGTGGAAATTATTTTGGGTATTCAAAAATGGGCGTTGTAAAACCAAAAACAACTAATTAAGAAATAAAAAATCTATAATTGAGATACTGGGTGGGAAAAATATTAATTCAATATCCATATTCAGATAAAAGCAAAAAATAAAATTAGGGAGTAGCTTAATTGAATTTTATTTAGTATTTTATTAAAGTGTAAAATGGAAGGAACACAGTAACAGAGTACCATTGCACCTGTTGTACGCCGCAGTCCCGGTTGCCCCCGCAGGTCAAAGAACAGAGTTAGTGCAGCAAAAATGCCTACTTGGGAAGGAGACAGGAGAGGGGAGTTTGATAGTGACGCTGCACTGAAACAACTGGTTTGAGGAGCACAAGCTGCTAGGGTGTGGAGCATAAACCCTTGGGTCCCCAAGCTGACCTGGAAGCCCACCAATGTTACCTTCACCAAGAAAGTTAGAAACAAGGAGGTAGAACTTACTTCATATGTGTTTGACGTTGTGTACCGGCAAGAGTCGGTCCCGTCAGCCATGCTGGAGAAGGTGAAGCCTGTACTTGATACTAGCTACAAGCCCTACGTCAGTGATGGCAATCAGGAGGATGACAAGGAGCCTGATTTATATAGAACTGATGAGGGATAGTTGGTGCTAAAGAAAGTTGCAGCCTTCTACAACAAGGTACCCATGCCTTGCAAGCCGGTTTCCAATCAGGATCTAGATTCAACTACTCCCGCTAAGCCCGCCCAGAAGCGCATCCCCAACATCAAACACATCATCCTGCTTAAGCTAATGTGTAAATCTGGTGACTAAAAGGCAGCTGCAGCCATTTTTGGAGTGGATCCCAAGTACGCAAGCAAGACCTTCAACAAGTTCATTGATACTGGCCATGTCCTTGCCGCAGAGAAATCCTTGTGTGTGTCCACCATGCTCACCAAGGAGCACAAATGGACAATCAGCCAGTGGATAACCCAAAATTTACCATCTTGAGCTAGAAAATATACAGGCCATGGTTAAATCTACTTTTGGGGTTGAGGCTTCAATTTCCTTTTACTATCATCTGGTGAAGGGAATGAGCTTTTCCTGGAAAAATCTTGGGGTATCTCCCTATAATAGAAACAGCCCAACCAACATCAAGACTAAGAAAAAATATGCTGAGGTGTACACTGCCCTCAAAGCCAAGGAGACAGCCAAATTTTACTATATTGACAAACCAGCTTTTGCCTTGTCAATGTGCAATGGATATGGGTATGTCCCAAAAGGCTCCAATGACAGGATGGCTTGGCGTGCTGCAATCTGTGCCACAGCCTATTTGATGGTCGTTCTCCTCGGTCCAAAGGGGTCAAGCTGTACCAAATTATATTGGGATATCACAATAGCCAGACCTTCCTATCATATCTCCAATTGGTCCAGGAGCACCTGAGGTGCACAAGCCTGGGCTTCACAAACGTAATTGTGCTGGACAACGTTGGTCTCCATAAGGTGGCTGATATTCTTGAGGAATTCCCAATGATTGACACCAGCATTGCAGTGGGCCCCAGCAATTGGCCACAGCAAATTTGCGCCTTATCTTCCTCCCTGCCTATTTGCCCTTCCTAAATCCCATCAAGGAAGTCTTTGGGTGGCTAAAGCAAGTCGTCAAGCAAGGAACCCCAACTGGGACCAAGGACCTGTTTAATTTGCAGCAGGCCAGAATCCACACCCTCCCAGCTGAGACTGTGGCCAAATTATATGGCCACACTGATTCATTCATCCCTGTGTGCCTAGCCAAACAGCCAATCAATTAAAGGCTTAGTGTGTCTTACTTTTTTATATTCTCTAATTTACTATTCAAGATTTATTAATTATCATTTTATATTTAGATGTTTTCAAGCCCGCAATCACGTTCAGTAGGACCATCAATGGATGTTAGTAATTTATTTATTTTATAGTAATTTTTTTATTATTCCATCTGAGGTTATCCCAAAGACTTGATACTGGATTAAGTGAAAATATTTATATTACTCTTATCAAATAAATATAAAAATCAAATTAAAAAAATAAATGTAAAATGCACAAGTTAGAAATTATTTTATTAACATATAATTTTATGCTTTTATGAAACCATTTCCACGATATATTTTGCAAAACTTGTTTGCTGAAACAAAAATTATGAAAATTTTATAATAAAAATAATATAAATTGTAATAAAATTTGTTGGAATCATATTTTATTGTGTGCGTCTATAGTGAGTCCTTTGGTATGTACCCACCCCACAATAGAGGTGGCGCACAACCTCTATTGCCACACTGTGGATGGTGGATACACCCTGGTTAAAATACTCCCGCCTGCTGGTGAAAGGGAGTACAGTCAGGTGGGAGTGAAGTAGCAGCTTCTCTGGAGGGGCTGCAAACCCGTAAATTCCAGCCAGGACCAGGGTGTCCTGGATAACGTGGTCCGCCAAGTTGTATCCCGGGGGACCTTCTTCCCATCCAGGGAGAGCCTGGCCTCATCAATCCCAAGGAGGACCCCATCCAGGTTCTCAACAGACACAGTCATCCCAAAGTAAAAGAGGAACCCCAGGTAAACAAGGAGGTGAAGCCTTTGCCCAGCAAAGGCTTCTGTAAACTCACAGAGTTTATTGTACACAGTACTAATCTTCTTCTCATGCTTTGTCTTGGAAAACATAAGCTCCATTGTCAGAGGAACCCACGTCTTGTTGGCACTCCAGGCCAGCCTGAAGTCAGCAAGGAGAATTTTGGTCTTCTTCACAGCTGTTGCATCTGCAACAGCCAGTGTTCCTACCAGACGCCCAAAGTTCTCTAGCAGGTAAGAGAGTGTATGCTCTACCAGAAAGCAGAAGCAAGCAGCCGCATGGGCCCGGCCCATCTCTGGTACATTCTTGAATGGGAGCGTCTCCAGGACGTCCCAAACAAGCTCAATGGAGTTTACACAGGAAACTCCACTGAGGATCACTGGGTTAAGGCGGACCAGTTGGGCATCCTTGTAGGCAGTAACTGCCCACTCAGATGCCCCCTCAGAATGTGTAAGCTCACCCAATGCCTCCTGCAACATTGGAAAGGACCCATTGATGCGGTCTTCAAGCTTCCGCAAGACAGGGGGGACAGAAAGAGCTATTTGGCCATGCAAGTGGCAAAATTTGAATAGAAGGTGGGCAGGACAAAAAGAACCAGAACCTGGCGGAGCTCACCGTCTACATTTTCTAAAAAAAGGTAATTACTTAGAAAATTTTATTAATTTTATTTTTTTAGGTTACCTTTCTTGTGTTTCCTCTTTGCCAGCTGCTTTGGCAGGCTTGACCATTCTTGGCGCAAGCAGTTGGGTGAGCAATTCTGTATCCTCAGTTCTTGCTTGCTTGGCTGGCTTGAGATGTACATATATCTCAGGATTGTTGACCCAGACAGACGGCGCAGAGAGGGCAAATGACTTGAACTGGAGGCCCTCAACTACAGTTTTTTGAACATTAATAAGACGCTCAATTGTTATTTTGGGGGTGTCTGGCATCTTGATCATTAGTAACTTGGCAGACACCTTTTCAATTTTGTCCCCTGTAAGGACAGCAGCCTTCACTTTTGCCTTGACCTTGCGGTTAATACCTTTAATTTTGGCAATCACCAAGTTGAGGTCTTTGAGTAGCTTTTCAAGTTCTCTCATTTGATTTTTTACTAACCTTTCCAGATGTTTTTATAGCTTTCACCCCAATAAATCTGTGTTATTCTGATATTTTTGCCTCTTTGTTTATCCTTGTTTGTTTCCCATTTACTACAATATCTCATCTTTTTACCCATTGTGTATATGTTTTACGCTCATCTCAATATGTGTTGCTTGCTTTTTGTTGGCATTGTTTCCTTAATTGCCATATTATTTTTAGCACTTAAACACACCCCTTGTGAAAATATTAAAAACAATTTGGCGGTCAGCTAAGTTTGAATTAGAAAATTATAGGTTACCTGTGTTTAGATAAAGTTGTTACTGATCCAAATTCAAAACCTTAATGATAAACTTTAAGCCAATCAGGAGCCAAGTGATAAAGTGATTGTTGTGACATAAAGGGTCATTCAATAATTATTTAATGCATGTGTGCTAATTAATATGATTGGCTGGTTGTTTGCTATTGTGCGCTGTTGGAAATTGCACCATTAATGCTATTTTGATATGGTCTTCAAATAATGATAGCTGCAAAGATTTGACTGGTTTTGCTTTCAAGTTTGGGAATTCCTTGTTTTCTGTAAATGGGTCTGGGCCAATATCCACCCATTCTGGAATACCATACCTTCCCTTGTCTGATCCTGGTATGACCTCATCCCAATGTGACCCCCTTGGCCACTATATCCCTCTAATGAGTGATTGCCGTCCCTTGTCTACTATTTAAGTAGAATCAAATCTCCTAATAAAGACAAGTTTATCCACATTTGTGTTGGCTTTAATAATCTTTAAGCTTTTTCAAGTCCTTTCTGCCAAAAGGACTTTCCCATCTTGTATTCCAGGAAATTAAGGTATGTGCCCTTAATTTTGCCCTGAAGGCCAACCCAAGGCTAGCTTTGAACCTCAAATCTTTTGTTATAAAGATTTCCCGCCATGTCCTCCTGGATGTTGTCCCCAGGAGCCAAACACGACATGCGCCATTGTTGCTGTGGCAAGTTGTTGGTGGACTAGTGCTAAACTAGCAGCTGATTGGTCACTAGTCCATCATCAACTTGCCACAGCAACAGTGGCGCACAATAGCAAAACAACCAGCCAATCATATTAATTAGCGCACATGCATCAAAGAATTATTGAGTGACCCTTTATGTCACAACAATCACTTATCACTCAGCTCCTGATTGGCTCAAAGTTTATCATTAATGGTTTGAATTCAGATCAGTAACAACTTTATCTACAAACAGATAACCTATAATTTTCCAATTCAAACTTAGCTGACCACCAAATTGTTGTTAATATTTTCACAAGGGGCTGGGGTTGGGTACTAAAAATAACCGTGTTCTGGATCTAGATACATGGCATAGTAAATATATGATTTTATAGAAGTAAGCTGAACATAAAGAATAAACCCAACTATAAACAAAGAGAACATGGACAATCAAAATTCAAAAAAGATAATATAAATAGTAAATGTTTGGCAACAGGGGGTTTATTGGGGCGGGGAAGAGTGATGCCTAGTAGGCAGAATGGCGCAGGAAGGAAGACGTAGAGGCAGTGCTGGCCTGGGGGATCTGGGATTGGGTGGATGGGGCTGGAAGGTGGGTGGTGGTGGTGGGGGTAGGGGTAGGGGTAGGAGGATTGCACGTGATAGCCGCCATATAACGCTTGTCATATTCCTTGTCTGTCATTGGCTGGATGGGTTGATAGGTGGCTGTGGCACAGGGTGGGAGGTGCTTATCCTTACGTGATTGGTTGCCCATGTTCACACGGAAAACCATTTGCGCAAATAAGTCAGCCATCATTTGGCAGCCAAAGAGAGAATTGTGATCATGGACCCCAAGATAGAGGTTGTTGAAAGCCTGAGGGCGGCGCTCCTGTAGTGTGGATCCAATGTTAAAGAAGACAACATCAGCCAGATGGATGTCTGTGTGGCTGTCAGGGTATACTGAGGCCTGGGCCTGCGTTCCTGGATGGCCTTGAGGGCGGTGGAGCTACCCTCAATCTGGTGGCTCAAGAAAACCTGATGCTTTGAATTTGAGCCATCCCAGGAGTTGAGTAATCCACCAAGGATGTGGCTGTACTTGTAGCCATTGGTGAAATCTGGGTTTGTCTGATAGTAGACAAAACCCTTGGCTGAAACAGCCAGAAATGCACCAATAAATGTCCCCTTCTTGACCTTCTTCCTTCTATTCTTGGCAGCGGCTCTTCCTTGGGCGCCAAAATTGTCAAAAGCTATGGATAGCTTATAGTAAGAGATGAAATGATGTTGTGGTACACTTGCTACAGTTATTAAGGAAAGTCTGTTGGTTGGTCAACAGTCTAGGGATCTAGCAGTGAGATTATAGGACAATCTGATTGTCAGTTGGTACACTTGGTATTGAACTAGTCGGATACCAGACAAGTGGTGATAATACAGAGTGGTCGTCCTGTAGAACGACAAAGGGTTCAGAGTAATGGCAGCAGCAATTACTCGGAAGCAAATCCTCAACGAGTGACTTACAGTCTAGCTTGGTTGGCAATTTAGTCAATGAGAGGAGACTGGCCTTTGTAGTCCTTAAATTATACACTCAAAGAAGTAATCAATGGTGTAGCTTAAAATAAGGGGGGTAACATATATTTATTTAAGAAGAGAAGAAGTTAAATACTACAACTCACTTGATAGCTCAAGGTGAGTTAGTCATTGCATGGGGGGTTAAGAGAGGGGGAAATGAATGTGAACAGGGTAGATCAGCCCAATGATCAGGTGAAGGTGGAACAGCCCCAGTGGCATGAGGGGTTTAATGAGGCTGAAGGTTGGGTGGTTGATCTGCAATGACAGTCGGTGAAAGGTTCAGTGAGAGAACTTAACTGAGAATTGGTGTACTTTTGATCCGGAATCAAGTTGTTGGGATTAAACAATCTGGAAGCTAATCAATACTATGTACATCCAGAATGATGGCCCTATTGAGAAGGCAATCTGGATCCCATTCAGTCAGGAAGCTCTCAACGACAATCAGGATTCCAGCAACTGACTGGTGAAGGGTTTCACCACAGATGTCATCAGTTAGACTTGTCAGGCATTGGACCAGGATTGACTGGATGACAATATCATATGGGGAATCCTCAGCGCCATCCCATTGATTGCTGGCAAAAATTTTAAGAACCCATATGGAAGCCACCTTTCCGTGCATCCAGAGCTGCATCATGCGCTTAGAGACCCATATGTTATGGTGGGCAAGCTGCTTGCAGACCTGGGTTAGGGAAAGCTTGGGGTCCCGCTGGAGGAGGTCAAGCATTATTGGGTAGGCCTTGGTTATCTGGGACTCAGGGGCCTTCTTTGGCTTCTTGCCTGTCCCAATCAAATTCCCCTTATTCATTAAGTTATTGAATCCCCACATTATTGTGGCTCGGTTGAATTGCAACTGGGCGGCAATCTGGTTCCATGACAGACCCTGCAGGTTCAGTGCCACAATTTCTTGGAGAATTTGGGCAGTGATTATTCTGTGTTTGGGGTGCTGGGCTGGGGGAGCTAAAGCCTGATTGGCTGTATGAGGGGCAGGTTGGCTAGCGGTAGGAAGATGTTCCAAATCAAGGTTGCCATCCTGATTGGTTGGTTGGCAGGCAGCTTGTGCGGGGGTGGGTATGGGAGCAGGGGCAGAGCTAGACACTATGTGACCACTGAACAAGTCAAAGCCATAGGGGTTGGTGGTCAGGTACAGGTCAGCTTCCTTGTTACCCGCCTCAAAGGCTTGGGTATAAATGGGTGCCTCCACGCCCTGAACCTCACCTCTATTGAAGCTGTCTTGGCTGCTGGCGCCATTGAAGATGTTGCTGTTGAAAACCATATTGAAAAAAAACCTAGGATAAAATCACTAAAAGTAGACATTTTAAAATTTAATGATTTATTTTTATTGTAATCTTGAGTCCATATTTGGAAGATTCTCAAAATTATTCCATACAAATCTGGAGCCATGAAAATGAATAAAATGCATCTGTTCCTAAATTGGATAGCTGTTGATTGGCTGTTAAACTGTTATATTTCTATTTTAGGCTGCTCACACTACACATCTTGTGTGACTTCATTTCATTTCATGCTTGTGGAATCTTGCTTCTAGATTGCTCAATTTTTTTTCATTTTAGTCCTTCTGTTGGTGCCTCATATGAATCCTGCTTGGATTATAATATACTCTGGGATGGCATCCATCCATTTCACTTGTTGTGTCAGTTCATTTTGTTTGTGGTTTGAACTACACTGCTTGATGTTTGATATAATTTTGTATAATGGGCTAGTGAAATTTTGTTTTTTGTTTGACAGTTCATTTATTAACTGAAATTTTATAAATTAATTGAATCCTGAATCTTGCGCAACTTGGATTTCGTTCAAATCTGAAATCATTTCGTTTAAATCTGAGATATTTTCGGTTGTTGCCATAGCTTCTAAAGCTACTTTACGCTTTAGAATTTATGATTGGAACTATAACAACCGATTGCAATAGCAAGGTGACGTCATATGCTGGAAGGGATCAGGTTTCTGGGGAAATCAGCTATGCAAAATTTTCTCGCTGGATGATAGGAAATCTATGCACTTTACTAAACGGCCACAGGTCAACGATAAGCCTGGATTGCTTTGTGAGCTAAAGGGATATTTGAAATATTCCTAAAGTTTCGGTCTCACTTTGATTATTCATGAATTAACTATCCATTCGTTCCGTAGTTCTTTGCCGGTATCCTTGGTGGAATTTCCGATCGTTTACCAGTTTTTTTGAGTCAGGATTTTTAGACCCTCAAATCAATCAAGGCAAAAAGATTTTGGGGCCTTGGATTAACTCCATGAAGCCGGGGATTTAATTTTCACCATGGCGATCCAAGGAAGTGGAATTCAGCTTGAGTTTGGTCTTTAAAGGCAAGCAGGAAATATGCATGTTTACACTTATATTAGCCTTGTATTTACTATTAGCCTTTGATGGATGAGTAATGTTCAGCATAGTGAATGTAGCCAAGAGCCAGCATGAAGGCGTCATTTAGAATGTATTTCCATGGAGATTATGTCTGTTGGATTGCAAAGGTAGTAAACGGTGGAATTAAAAGGTTAAAATATATGCACCTGGATCGTGATTCGAATCAAGGATCGAACTCGTCATCTTCTGAGTCGATTGCCTAAAGTAGTAGAGCAGATATCCATGGATAAAATCAAATGCTCGCCACCCACATGAAACTACTTCCGAGCCTTTGTTATTGCAATAAGGCTGATACGTGGTGCGCCTCATGCTGCCGTAGGGTGGGTTTTGGTAGACGGATCAAGTGGATTCCACTCCCTGGCCATATGGAATAATATCCACATGACAGATCTGTGATCGCCGCAGTGTCTTATTAACCTAAATCCTATCCAAGCCAGGTGGCTCAACCATATCCCAGCACCTTATGCAGATCCCATCCTGTATAGACAACTTCCCCATGGAAATTATTATTCTACAAATGAGGAAGTCGGAATACATCCCCTGCAGTGGCCCCAAATACAGCATCTCTTTAGAGGCAAAGATCTAAATCCCTTGTTTAACAATACCCTGCATTTTATTGTATTATTCCACCCAGAACTAGGGCTCTTGATTATCTGGAACTAGCTTGAATTTGGATGTAAACCATTCCAGGATCGGGTTCATTTTAAATCATTCGGAATCCCATCTACACTCTGCTTGGCAAGGCTAATCGCCAAACTTTTGAATTCATTACCAAAGCAACTAATTCCACTCTCGTACACCGACGTGACCCTGAAAAACCGAATCCATCTCCCCCAGGTGCCAATCTAAATAATCTCTTCAGCCAAGGCCTTTCCAGACACCTAGAACAACCCCTCATCAACATCAGGAGATAAACCAGATGCCAGCCCACCCAGATCAAGAACTAAGCTGTGCCATCATAGAGTGGTTTAAAGATGCCTACTACAAGAAGCATGTTGCTTAAATGTTTTTCATCCAAATTGAACTTGAATAAATCTAGTGCCCTAGATATTATACACAAGTCAACATAAGGCTAGCCAACAGTACAGTAACCTAATGTTGTCAGTGACAAAAAGAGAATACAGATAAGTTATGGGATCATTTCAAGCCCAATTTTCTGGCAAACCTTGCATTAATAAACATTACCCTGATGATAGCACAAGGGGTCAAAAGCCTGGTTCCTACAGGTACATCAAAGGGGCTGACCAGATCATTTAAGAGCTTTTATCAGCTCATCCTTTCAGGTATACTTTTTGAAAATCATACATGCGCTTCTGCTATTAAAGTGCAGTCAAACCCAACATAGTGTATCAAGTGGAACTCAATGGCTTTAAAATCTCTAAAGCATATATAAGGAAGCAGCAAGGTTGAAGGGAGCCCCTTCATAAGGTCAAGATTGAGAATTTCCTTCAAGAAAAAACTTCAACAAGGGCACCAGTTGCCCCATAAATACCACTATTGAAAAAAAACCTAGTACTACCCAAAAACGTCCAATAAGATCATGTCTAGTAAAGAACTACCCAACCCAATAGTAAAAATACACCTTCTGAGAAAACCCATGAGAAGAGGATTAAGAAAGCCAGTCTCTCCTCAACCCAATCAGGCTTTAAAATTGAAGGTTACTGCCTAGAAGGTGTAAGCAAGTGCACCCTGATACAGGCTCCTAGGATAATCCGTTAATCTTTATGGCCACTAATTGAACCAATATATTAATATGATATCCATTCTATCTTTAAGCTCATACAGGGGGTTTCTCATAGTCTTGGGTGCTGAAAAGATATTGATTGACCAAGAAAATGTGGAGAACTCAGGTTAATTGTTAACTCTGTGATTGAAAAACATAATAATAAGCAATAACTTTCAAATCAGAGCTAAATAATTAGCAGCACTGTTAAAAATTGGGCTATAAGCTCTTAAATACACAATAAACATGGCAACCATAAAATTCCCAATTATGGAATTGCATTTAGTCTGGACCGGTAAGATAGAACAAACCCTGCATGAACAGTGGGTAGCCGAACCTAACCATCAGGGGGGAAGGTATTGATTGTTATATTTCCAGACACTTTGACCAGGGGCTTGTGGTCATTTATTTGTCCACATAGTCAAGGCACACCCACATAACAGGAAGGCCTTAGGAAGAGCAAGTGCCTAAAATTAAAGCACATAGATCAGAAATACAGATCAATGGATTTTTTTACCTCTGCACTTTTTTTTAAAAAAAATCAATTTTTTTCTAAAGGTTGACCTTTTCAATGCTTTTATCAGCAGCCGAAATCAAAAAGCAAAGTCCAGAGTGCCCAAATCAATCAGATTTAAAACACATCCGAATTATCAAGGCTTATAAAATAGACACCATCCATCGTTTCGGATAGAGGGGACAAGATTGAAAGTGCAAAATCAAAGCCTGGAAGTGTCATCAATTTAATATTTGGGACCCCAAAGTCAGAAAATTACAATATCACTTAATGTTAACTCTATCACAATGTAAATGGTCAGAAAAGCTTCTTAAACATACCATACCCAATCAAATACGCTATAATCTATCTTAAAGGTCAAAAATCACTTTTAAACCAATTGATCAAATTTTTAGTGAGCTTTTTTATGGAAAAATAAAGTGGCAATAGAAAAAATATTATCTGATAACTTAGTGATTTAGTAAGTGGAGTGATAGAGTGTGTAGATTCAAAATGCTTCAGATCAAGATCCATATCACACTGATTTATCATATAACTATATAATTTAAACTATGACCAGACTTCAATATTTTGTTAACTGGGCTCCAACAGCTAGTTATAATTGAAAGCAAAAAATTGAAAGTCCCCTTACCAAACCAGCACTCTACTTTAAAACCCAGGAAAGTTTAATAAAGGTGATTTCAAGCTTAAATTTAGTGTTTTGAAAGTTAAAGTCCTTTCTTAAGGCATAGTAAGGACCAGGCCTTTTTTCATAGTTTTGATTGGAGTTTAAAAAGGTTTAGTAAATACTGCTGATTTTAGCAGCTTTCAAAAGATGATAAATTGATCTGACATGTTGTCAAGTTTCTTTATGCTTTTAGGGAGTGCCAAAATCAAAACGCTGGAAAGAAACCTCCCTAATTTTCTGATCAAACCCCCTTTCCCTTTTTTAGAAATATTATAGAGTTAACCACCTCAATCAAAAAATGCTAAAGCTTAAAAATATAGTAAATATCACTATGCCTGTCAGATAATGTAAAAAAACAGTAGCTTTATTGATAAGTTAAACTCTTTTTTACCAACAAGGATATGTTAACTTTGAGTAATCACATGCTCCTAAGTCTACCCCCATCATCCCAAAGGATAATAACCCTTCTTAATTCAATATGCTTTCCCCAAGGCTACCAAGGCTGTTGCCAAGAAGCCTCCCAAGAATACCCACTGAGCCCTCCCCCTCTCCAGAAAATAAGTCTGCAAAAGAAGAACATACCCCCAGCCTTTCCAAGAGTCCAACTGGGCACAAGTTTGTCTAAAGCCAGGCAGATGAAGAGGAAACACCCCCCACATCTCAAAAGAGGACCATGAAGACCTGTATGTCTCTGGGGACGCTACATCCACTTAGGATGGCCTTGAGCACTGGGATATCCTGAAAGTCCATAATATATGCAACAATTAAGAGGAGTTCTAACTACCAGATGTCCTGTCCATCTCCCTCCCAACAGTGTCATCCAAGAGCAATGCTCAGTTTTATTATGATGGGTTCTAGTGCAATGATAAACATAAGCACCTGGTGCTTTATCACTACAAGCTTATTGGGGTCTACCTGCCCCGCCTTCCTGGCTACCACTGGATTCACCCAGTTCAAGAAGCTGAACAATCAGCATACCTGCCTGGAGCTAACTGGGGTTTACCAGCACCTGGTAAAGTGGTACCGGCGCCAGATGCAGCCTTTTAACAGGGGACTTACCTCCCAGGAGATAGTCACTAGGGCTATTCAAAACTTGACCTGTTTACAAAAGATAGCTGTTGGTATTTTTGGATCCCTTCAAAAGTATGTGAGTGATAATTGCTGGAAGTCTGACAATGTGGGCAGAATTGCCACCTCCCTCCTGGAACTGGATATACCCAATGAGCTCAGAGTTACCTCCAAGGATGAACAGTTTAACCTTCATGACAATGGGCCTGATGAGCATAAAAGAACCATCTGCTATGCCACCCAGGAAAACTTTAAAAGACTGATGGCTGCCAATATCTGGTTGGCAGGCGGGACCTTCTTATCATACCCTAAGATTTCCCCCAGCTTTGGTGAATCCATGGGAAGTATGGTGATAAGATTTCACCAATAATTTACTTTTTAATGTCAGGACAAAATGAGGATGACTATACTCATGCCTTGGAGATTCTAAAGGGGAAGTTGGGTCCCCTTTCCCCTACTGATGCCCCCACCTCTACCCCCAAGAGGAAGAAGTCTAAAACCCCATGCCAACCTGATGATGAAGAAACATCAGAGCCTTATCATAACCACCTTCTTGTTGACTTTGAGCCTGCTCAATCCAACACCTTCAAAAAGGTATTTAAGAGCAAGCCTTATGGCTGCTTCTTTCAATTCCTACTGTGCCCCAGAAGAAAGCTGCAGAGCTTTACTGAGCTCAACAGACTGGTTACCAGATCAACCTCCCAGGAGCCCAAGGTGGCCTTCAACTCCTTTTCAGCCATTGCCTTGGTGAGAAAAGAGGACTCCAGCAAGATAAATGAGGCCTTTAAGAAGACAAAGTATATGGAGGACAATGCAGCTATCTTTGCTCCATTTGTTGATTACTTTGAACGCCAATGGATTGGAAAACTTGTGACCAGACACCATGGAAGAAAGGAAATCAAGATTGAATGGAACCAGATAAAGTTTTTCAGGAATAAGACCATGAATACTACTTCCTCCCTAGAAAGCTGGCACAACAAGTTTGCCAACTGTGCTGGGGTGAAGAACCCCAAGTTCAATGTCCTGATAAACAAGCTCAAAGTTGAACAGGCAACCAATAATACTCTTTACCAAGAGTTTTTAGATGGACGCCAAAGTGTTTCCCAGAGCAGCAAGGATCTCAACAGCTTTTAGATAGCCACAAAAAACTCCCCTATAGCTTTTTTAACTGGCTTACACATCTTGAAGGTATTACAAAGTTCCTTTAATGATAACAATGTGTCCTTGCATTACCTTTAACTTTCTTTATTTTTGTATTATGACAATAAGCTAATATAATATATAATCACAATTTAAAGTAGTTCTTTAGCTTTATATTCTATGGTTTGTTTAATGAAGCTGAGTATAAATCCTAGTGTATTTTTTAAAAAGTAAAAGACATTTTGTTAGAGAGCAGCTAATTTAAGCGCCTTTTTAGTTTACATCTTATACTTTTTATTGCAAAAGTGGATTTATTGGGGATCTTAATCCTAGTAAACCTATAAATTATATGTTTCTGTGTTAAAAATTACGTGATTTTTGGCTTCAAAATAAACTTTTGGTAAAATATTTTTTGAACTTTTGGAGGGTCTGATTTTTATTTCTTCGCTTTTGACTTGGGGAACTTTAATATAAGGAAATCAACGTGTAGAAAATCAAATAAAGCATTTAATTAAAGGTCGGTAAGCTGCAAGTCCACATAAAGAGTCTCCAGGAATTGCCATCCCATCATTTTACAGGCTTTTCATGAGATCTATAAATAAATTTTCCAGGGGTACCCCAGAAAAACACATATAGCACTCAACATAAATCAAGGGCATTCCCCCCAAAATCCAGGCCTATCTATCAGCTAACTTCAAAATTATGATACCCTGAGAGAATAACTCAAGGATGCTCTGGAAAAGAAACAAATTAGATCCTCCCATACTATATTTGGTGGCACTTTTCTCTTTGTTACCAATTGCAATGTACTATTGAGACTGTTCAAAGACTAACAAGGTCTTAATTAAGTTATCATTGAGAACTGGTACCAGCTACCACTCATTAATGACCTATGTAACTCCCCCAGCAAAGCCCAGATACTTTTCAAAACAGACCTAATGGCTGGTTGTAGTTAAATTTGTATCAATTAAGAAGATATCCCCAATGCTGCCTTCTGCATCAAATATTTTTTATGTGTTAGACTGAAATCTGAAATGGCCAATATCACTTCTACCTTTGTGATAATGATAAATGAAGCTTTTTAAAAACATATTTAGAGGTACACCCTTGTTGCAACCAAGTTTCCAGACTTGCCTGCCAACATATCTTACAATACGCAGGGGGCGCTCAACAAGTCACCCCTTGACGTATCTAACAACATGGGCCATTCTGATAGCAATGTTGAATTGTGGGCACTTTTTCCTAATTAGGAGCACTATCAATTTGACCTGCTGATCCAGCACAATTCATTCCTTGGCTTCAATCTTTACATGGAGCATGCCACCATGCCACCCCCTCATGGCCCAGTGGCTTTCCCATATTATATATTAATTGTATTATTCTGCAATAAACAATACCTTATTCTATTAATTCCTGTCCTTTCTATTGGACTGTTGTCTTCCCCAATCAAATACTGAACTCTAATTGGTTCAGTTGCAACAGTGGTAGCAGCAGTAGGTTCACAGCCTGCCTAAAAGAAAAATTTCCCCCAAGAAAGGACAGAGTGCAGACTGTATGGCTACTCCCCATCAAGAGACTTTCCTGCCAATCCCCAAGGGGGACATCCCCAACAGGTACATTATTTACCAAGACCAGCTAGTTATTACAAGTGTGTATAATTGTCTCTGCCTTGGACAGTGTGACGCCAGCATCACCCTGCCTCAGTTGGACCTTTCACAGGGCATGCTCAACCTCCAGCTGGAATCATTTGCAGGTGGGGTCAAAGGGGCCAACATTGTCAGTTGGCTTCACTCCACCAAAGCCCACCTTTGAATCTTCCAAGTACCTGAGCCCATGTGGGTTTCTACTGCTTCTGGGCGCCTCACAGGGCCCGCTGCTGTGTGGTTTACCAACTGGGCCAGCCAAGAAATTGAGGTCACCTGGGTGGCATTCAGGGACGCCGCAAAGTCCCGCTACAGCAAAACCTTCTCACCTATTGTGGTGGGAAATCCCCTTCTGGCAATTAAGCAGACTGGCTCTGTTCCTGAATACCTTGTTGCCTGGCAGCAAGCTCTTGCGGCCACCCCCAAAGCCATGACCAACGGAAACACTATGCTTCTGACACTAATAGTCAATGGGCTCAAGCCCCATATCTTTAAGTGGGTCCCTGTGGGTTGCTGCACCTCCATTAATGACTGTTACAAAGCCATTGTGGAGGCCAACAAACAAGCTTTTATGAGCTTCTGCCGCACAAATGATGCTCCTCCTCAACCTTGTGCAACACCTGGCAGCACCCATAACCAAGTAGGCTGCCGTCAGCCCTGCCAGCAGGAAAATGGGATTAAACACCCCTGTGAGGGGGAACTCCAGCTAGCACAAATTGAGGACCAGGGAAAAGCCTGGGGGTTGTAGCTACAAGAGGTTCTACAACCCCACTTGACCCCCACTCTCAATCCCTCCTTGCAAAGAACCCCTGCGACTACAATGTACACAAAGTTGAAAACCTTGATGTCTTCCAGGTTCATAGTGACAACCCTGTACTTCAAGTAAGCCACTCTCTCAATAAAGTAACCCGCTTGGCTTATCCCTTCTGTTTTTGTGGGAATACCCACAAACTATTGGTGGATACTGGGGCCAACCACCTAGTATTGACCAGGTGTTTATTGATTCTCAACAGTTAGATTGTGTGCCAAGCAGATTCAAGGCAGTACAAGTAGCTGACTACCGTAGAGTAGCAATTGCCCATGAAACGGTACCCTTCTCTGTGAGAATGGGGAAGTTCAGGTTAAGCTCTCTGGGCCAATCATGGCAGGGTTCAGCCACAATGTAATTGCTGGCCTTGACTGGCTTTGTCACAATTGTCTCTACATCAACTGGGACACATATGTTATTACCCTCAATAGAAATGGGTGGGTTTTTAGATCTATCCTATCAAAATGAGCAACTTACTCCATAATACTGTCTTTTTCAGAATAACTGAAACAGGCTCGTAAAATTTCAAGGGGGGAAAATAGACTTTAACCAATGCTCAGTCAAAGTTATCTGCGCTGAACCACCTGCGGCCCTCCCTTGACCACTTCACCTCCACCAGCGCTTGCCACACTCCTCAAGGAGTATAAGGATGTCTTCAGTGAAACACTGGACCAACTACCTCCTCCCCAAGAGATTCAGCATGCTGTACAACTTCAAGGGTTTTTATCCAAAGCATGTCCCTTATATTATCTTACACCAAAAGAAGATGAGACCCTCTGCCAGCACCTTATGGACGCGCTTGACAAGGGCTTCATTTGCCCCTTGCTCTCTCCATACGGGGCGGCTGTCTTCTTTGTAGCAAAGAAGGACAGGTCCCTTTGCCTGGTCACAGATTACCACACCCTAAATGAGGTGACGGTTAAGAATAAGTAACCCCTGCCATTGATTGACAACCTGTTTGACACACTTGCGGGTGCAAAGGTCTTTAGCAAGATTGATCTCACCGCGGGGTACAACCAGGTTTTCATTGCACCAGGGGATGAAGCAAAAAATGCCTTCCGCACACGCTACATGTTGTTTGAGTGTCAGGTCATGAACTTTGGCATGGCCAACACTTCTTCCATCTTCACCATGTTGATGAACAAAGCATTTGAGGAATTGATTAGAAAATTTGTGGTTATGTACCTTGACGACATTATTGTCTTCATTCAAGATCAAACCATACACCTCCAACACCTCTGTGCTGTCCTCAACACCCTTTGGAAAAAATCAGCTAAAAGCTAAACCCTCCAAATGCATGTTCCTCAAGTCAGAGCTGCTGTTCCTTGGTCACACCATCTCTGCCCAAGGGATAAAGCCCAACCCTGCCAAAAACAAGGCAATTGCCAGCATGCTGCCTCCCACCAATGTGGGTCAGGTGCGTACCTTCTTAGGCATGGTTGCCTATGTGAGCAAGTTCATTCCCAACTGCAGAGAACTAATAACACCTCTCACCAAGCTCCTAAACACTAAACAGCACTTCCATTGGACTCCTGTCAGAGATCAAACCTTTGAGACATTGAAGCAAAAACTTACAACTGTGTCTGTATTGCAGTTCCTCAATTGGAACCACCAGTACAAACTTGAGACTGACACCTCTGACAGGGCCATATGGGGCGTACTACAGGTAGAAAACGACAAAGGCATCTTCCTCCCTGTGGCATATGAGTCCAGGAAACTTACTGACCCAGAACAATGTTACCCTATACATGATAAAGAGTTGGCCGTAATTGTGCACTGCATTGAGAAATTGCACTGTTACCTGGAAGGGACTACCTTTCCACCCCGCGTCCTGACAGATCACAAGTCACTCCAGTACTTCAACAAGCAGTCCCACTTGACACGCCGCCAAGCCGTCTGGGTCAAGCCTCTATCCCCCTACCAGCTGTGCATTGATTACAAGCCTGGGAAGGAATTTGTCACAGCTGATGCCCTCTCATGTGTCTATGTAGCGCCCATCACTGGGGATGATGACCTGGATCCAGATTGGCCAATTTTTTACCTCTGTACTGAGGCAATCCATTACAAAGGCCTTAATTTGGTAACCATCTCCAAGCTAAAGGACAACAAAAGCCAGTTCACCACTGATGCTGGCAACGTCTGCCGCCAGGCAGAGACAGGTGAGAGGACGCCTTACATTCCCACCACACAACAAGGCAATACAATATTGCATTACCACTGCACCTTGGGTCACATCAGAGGGCGCAACCTCTTTGAGATTATGAAACAAAAGGTTTGGTGGCTGTGTATGCGCCAAGATATCTTGGATCTCCTCAAAACGTGTGTGCTGTGCAAAAGAACATGTCTAAACCTGCACCCCCAAGTCTGTCCTGCCCATCAAGGCCATGGAACCCTTCAAACAGTGAGCCCTTGATGTTGTTGGGCCCCTCCTTGAAGAAAGACTGGGGAAGAAATACATCATAACTGCCATTGACTACTTCACCTGCTGGCCAGTAGCATAGGTAACCACTAATCACACTGCCACTACCATTTCCTGCTTCATTGACAAGGAAATTGTGGCCTGCTTTGGGCGGCCCAAGCGTCTCATCACAGATGGTGGCCCCAAACTTGTTGGACAGGTCATGAAGGCGTACTGTGCCAAGAATGCCCTCCAACAGATAGTTGCCACCCCCTATCATCTGCAAGCCAATGGAGACGTAGATCGGTTAAATGGCTCCCTGGTTCAACTGATTGCCAAGCTCTCACAGGAGCACCCCAATACCGCATGAACTGAACACTTGCCCAACGCTCTACTTATTTTATGAGCAAGAATCAACAGAGGCACTGGGTTCAGTCCCAGCTCTTTGGTCTTTGGAATGCCTGACAGTCTGACAGGAGTTAAACAGGGGAAGTTACGGTCTACAGTTCCCGGAAAGCCCCCTGTTGAAAACTCCATCCCTAAACCAATGGTGTGCCAAAGCCCAAGAAATTGAACACAAACAAATTGAAGGAGGGACCAAAAACCTTGAAGCCAGATACGCTATAGGCAGCCCCGTCTACACCCTCAACCCCAATTTGACCAAGCTAGAACCCAATCACCTAGGGCCCTTCAAGATAGCCGCAATTTATGAAAATCACATCTATCAGCTTGAGGATGCCCAAGGGAATACCAAGAAGCTCCACCACAATTGCCTGTGCCCCTGTTGCGCCATCCCCACACAAAGGTTGTTTGTGTGGACGTTCCCAGATCTTCTGCAAACTCTGATCCTGGTGTCTGACAATGAGAAGGGGGCAAGGGAGTGTTGCAACCAAGTCTCCAGACTTGCCTGCCAATGTATCTTATAATACACAGGGGGCGCTCAATGAGCTGTCCCTTGACGTATCTAAAAACATGAACCAATCTGATGGCAACATCAAATTGCGGGCACTTTCTCCTAATTAGGAGCACTATCAATTTGACCTGCTGATCCAGCACAAGTTATTCCTTGCCTTAATCTTTTCATGGAACGTGCCACCATAAAACCCCCTCATGGCCTGGTGGCTTTCCCATATTGTATATTAATTGTATTATTCTGCAATAAACAATACCTTATTCTATTCATTAATGTTCTTTCTATTGGACTATTGACTTTCCCAATCAAATAATGAACTCTAATTGGTTCAGTTGCAACACCCTGATGTATATAGTTGATACCATAATCTTCAGTCCCAGCAAGAAATAGCATAAGAAAGGCTTAGAAGTCATGTTTTCCACATTAAAGCATCATGAACTCCTTTTCTAACCATAAAGCTGTTGGTTCTTCTGTTAAAGCCAACTCTTCTTGGAAATATCATCTCTGTTGAAGGCATGGTACCAGAATTTATAAAATAGCATCCATCCAGTAGTTGCCTTCATTCAAGGATAAAGAAAAGCTAAATACTTTACTCAAAAAGATTACCCATGTACACTGCTTAATCCAAATTATGGTTTACTAATAGCTCCATTATCTACTATCATGTGAGCTGAAAAAAAGGCTGATGGATCCTAAATGAAGATATATATTTTTGAAATCAAAAGAAATAAAGCTTGATCCCCTTTCTCCAGTACAATAGGTGTGATAAGGACTTTCAAATGAAGAGTGATAACTCTAACACCTCTATTAGAGGTGTACTCCAGATTAAGGCTTCGGCGTCCCACCCTTGGACAAAACCTGGATTCTGTCCAAATTTTCTGAAAATGTGGAAGGTAATATATTTTCTATTTAAAGCTGATTTTAAATCATATCTTCCAGAATGCCATAAAAAAGAAGATCTTTATCTGGGAGTGGGACAATGCAGCCCTACTCCAGATCAATTCTTTCATGGGCAAAGTCCTCTAATTGACCTAAATTTTACCCAGGATTTCTTGAATAGAATACCACAATATTATCTAAACAAGAAACTGGTAGAAATAGTACAATTTTTTTATTCGGAGGTGTTAACTAGAAAAGAAATAATAATTTATTGCCATTAATAACTATAAGGGGAGCATATACTTTAAAACCCAAAGCAAACTCCCACAAAAAATCTGGATGTATAGCCTTGATAGAACACTTGGGTATAAAAATACATAAAATCCAGGGAAATAACTTATAACTGCTTATTCCCTATTAAGCCTATATGGCAGTACATACTAGAGGGGAATGAATCATCTAAAATTGACCACTTCTTTTATTTTTCATCAAGGATGAGGGTTTCTTTCCAAAAACCACTGAAACAATCTATAACTCTGTAGTCAATAAAACACTGGTTTGTTGAACTTTATGGTACCCTAAAGTTGAATCACTTGGAAGGATTCAATTTTTTCTTTGCAGTAACTCAGCAAAGGTTCAATGCCATCCTGAAATACTTCAAAGATCTCATTGATACACAATAAAGAAGCCATATTTGAGTTCCTCAAACACAATTAATGATGTCTTGAGCTATATTTTAACATAAACAAGGAATTAACTAATGTGAGATGTACAAGAAGTATGCCAAGAGCATCCCACCTCTTGAGTTAAATCTCCTAATTTCCATAGGTAAACTAGTTAATTATTGATCCTTATATATTATGAGGTTCATTCTGAGAAATTCTGATGCCAAAAGTTATATAATTGTTACCATAGACCTTTCCCCTTTCTGAGCTGCTGAACAGCTGTTTAAAAACCATACATCAAGATATCCAGCTGATGGGGTTTCCTACAGCAGCTTCTAGCCAATTATGAACCAGCTATAAATTCATCATATACAACTCTTTTAGGGGTAGATATCTTTCTAAAAACAGAAGGATAGATTTCTACTCTCACACATTTCATATTTAAGAGTCTCTAAAAATCCTTATTTATTTTTCTTACTGGCAAGATTCAATTGAATTAGCTTTTAAAAGGCATGCTCTTAGCATCAATACTGTTAAATATGAAAGCCAGTGCACTTGAATATGTCAATTAAGGCTTTTATTAACAAGTAGTGGTGTTTACCACCTTTTTGATATTTGAAACTTAAAAGTTTACATATGAAGAAAGCTAGAGTTGGATCAGAACTGACTGAAAATCTGGTGCCATAAAATTGGCTGACTGGATATATTCCTGCCCAATAAAAAAGCATGCCAGCAACCATATCAAAAAACCATTGGGTAAGAGATCATCAGCAAGTTTAGCATACTTGGGCTCCTTAAAAGATGGAGTGAAATAGCTGGCTGGTGATGACACTAACCTATAATTCCCAAAAAAGCTATCATCTGATCAATACCTGGACATCCTCAACAAGGTAATTGATCAAGATACAATGGAAATACAAGCAGTTATGAAGGTAAATAAAGCCTGATAGGCTAATAGATAAAAATTCACATACCCCTTATCAAATACTATTAAGTTAGGGGGTGAAGTATGAGTTCCCAACCCTACAAAGGTAAACTTATGAATGTGAAAGAAGATCCAGAAATTAAATTTACATCAAACAATAACAGCAACATGTACCTGGTACTGTAGATTCAGAACCTGAACGTAAAAATGCGGGATTGTCAAATCCTTGGTCCAAATTTTGAATCACTCTTGTGGGATAGCCTTTTTTAATTAAATTGATTTTTTTGAGTATTTATTTGAGTTTTTAAAAATGCGGGAACTCATAGACACTTTGCAAAGTCCAAGTTGAACTGCATATTTCCAATGGACAAAATGAATTAACTGGAATCAGATTTGAAGTGTTCAAATCCATCAACCAATTTCATTAAGTTTACTATGTTTTTTGAAATTGCAGGATTGTCAAATCCAAGAACCAAATTTCTAATCACTTTTGAATGCCATTATTAAACTCATATATTAATTACGGGAACTGGAATCTGAATTGAATGTATAGTAAGAAACTAGGGCAAATCAACCCAAATCAAGAAGCTCCACTCTGGATAAAATCAAATGAAAAATCTAATCTCAACAACCATGTTTAGATATGAAATTAAGTGAAATGTAAAATTTTCTAAACTGGAAATGATGAAATATTCTGCACTCTAAATCACTGAAATAGCAACCACAAAACCATATAATGAGATATGAGCTACCCTCCTAATAACACAGAATTTTTTAAAAAAAACTTGGCCCCCAGTGTAGCCAGGGGCCAAACAAACTTTTTTGAGGAATGAAGGAGAGGTGGGAAATATAAACCATCAGTTTACTACACTATGTATTCATGTATTGCTATTAAGAATACTTGATTACAGTAGATTTTAAAAAATGCTAATAAAAAATAGAACTATATATTACAATCTATCTTATCACATTGTCTTTTCCTTGATGTGTTGATAGTTCATTTGCTGTTGATAATGTTATTACAATTAATTGGATAGTTTCACCTCCAGTTGCCTCCCCGAGACCAGTTGGTCTCGGGGAGGCGGCTTGATTTCCTATTGCCAAGGCAACTGGAGGTGAAGCTGTCCAATTAATTGCAAGCACATTATCAACACACCAAAGGAAAGACAATGTGATAAGATAGATTTTAATATATAATTCTACTTTATTATTAGCATCTTCTGAAATCTACTGTAATCAAGTATCTAAATTTTAGCCGTCCTAAAATGAAATAGGGTGATTTTTGAGAATGCCTATGATTCCTAAAAGAATTAGCAAAAATCCACTCTATATCCTTTAGCATCCTTTTTGAGACACCAATAAATTATATTTATTTCAAATTCCTTGCAATTATGATTTGAAACTTGTTTCTTGGATTTGACAATCCCACAATTTCAGATTTGTTAATTTTTACATGATGTCCATGATTCAATTGAAATACAGGAAATCTCCAATTGTACATAAGAATCCTGCATTTCTGATTCATGTATCCCGCATTTGTTTGCTGAGTTTTGTCTTTTGTTAGTTGAGTTATCTGCTCAAGAGATTCAAAATTTGCCAATTTAAATAAACCAAAAAAAATCAAAATAAATGGTTGATTTTATTAAATATTTTATTTTTCACTCAGCTGAGTTGCCGGCAAAAATGATTCAAAATTTGGACCAAGGATTTATCAATCCCGCATTTTTACGTTCAGGTTCTGAATTTACAGTACCAGGAAACAGCCAAATATTCTGGGGGAATCAATCCACTGTGATTTCCTTTACCTTTTCTAATCCAGAAATAAGCCACATGAACCCATCCTCCCAGCATCAAAACAACACTATATCAAGCATGCTGCTGGAGTCCTGAAAGCTTGCTGGGGGTTTCATTTAATAAGACAAGACTTTTAATTAACTGGGGGGTTCAAACCAGCATGGCACCTCCAGGAAAGGCATTGGACTAATAAAAATATCTGTAACTTGACTTGAACTGCCAATGAATAAACTCAAGGATGATAACCCAAGCCTTTCAGCTGAGATATCATGGAAGCAGTGTAGTTAAAAAACAAGGATCAAGTATAAATGGATCAACTATATCACTACTGTTAAGAGAGAACCATCAAAGCTACATCCTAAAGCATACCCTTCTACTCTTAAAAGTCTGGTATCCAGTATAAAAATTTCCCCCATCTTCAGTAACTCTTCTAATCAGGACAGCTACAGAACAGCTTCAAATAAAGCTTTCTTCAGATATATCCCAAAAAATAGATCTTTCAAATAACCATCTAGCATTGTCCAAGGCTACTTTGCAGTGGAGTACTGAATAAAGTGCAAACAAAAACAATGGGGGCTCTCTAAAATTGTTCCAGGGTGGGATTGGTTGACCACCAGATACAGTGATGAAGATTTATGAAGGAACTTCTTGATGCATCTAGGTATAGGCTAATCTACAACAAGGGTAAAAACTTAGCTGCAGCTGCCCTGGGTTGAATTCCTGATAGTTAGATCAGGTGAGGAGGGGTATAAGGGTGTTGGTTGGATGAGAGAAGTCTTGAGGGGGTAAAAAAGAGGCAAGTGGTCTACTGCTATCCAGAGTAGCCATAGTATGCAGCACAGCATAATTCTCCTCCATCATGGGTGAAGTGGGTGGAACAGGGGTGATTGCAGATCTCAGTCCCTGTGGTTATTGTATAAAACTCTGGCTTTAAAAATAGCTATCACCTGGTGAGTAAAGGGGCCAGTGCTATATTTAGAGTTCCGTGTATATTAATCTAGTCCATTGGCTCTATGCTCTGACTATGCCACAAATTTTATAAGCTACACAACAAGCAATATATTAGGTTGCATAAAATGGGGTAGATAGAGCATCAGTTCTATGCTTCTTGTATTAGATCTCTGAAGTTATATTATACTTCATCTGTAGATCAGATAGATCATGTAGATAGTCAGTGTTTACTTATATTCATTAGGCATAGCCTCTAAAAATAGTTTGTACCTATACCCATGAGGACAATTTACCAAAGCCTAATAAGGTATGGGCCCCTTCTGAGAAGCGGCTAAAAGAGCCACACAGGATCCCAGCTAATGAGGTTACCACCTGTGTTGTGGCACTTTTGGGGCTATGTTTATGGAAGCATCCAGACAAGCTTTAGTATGCTACAAAGCTATGTGATCTGCAGTTGATTTATGTAACATCAGCACAACCACCAGTTCTGTAGTGTAGAGTGTGATTTCAGATCTGGCCCAGCTATATTCAGCATGGTGAGTGAGCTTGCCCTGGGATAAGCATTCCATAAAAATGAACCTGAAAGATGCTGGATATCCAGATATGATGATGCCTGCATTGGCACCGGACCAGGGTGTCATGGCAGAGCCCCTGAAAATCTCAAAGTGTTCATAAAATAAGAAACTAAATACCAACTTATCAAAGAGTTGAGAGGTAGTATGAACAATAAAATGGAAATTTGCAGACAAAAATATCCAAGCAGAGGAATAGGCAGAGTGCAACCAAAGAAAAATAAAGCTGATGGGAGAAATAGAAGTGACTGGAAAGCTGTTGCTATATTTGTAAGTATAAGATCTTACAAGTTGGCTCCAAAATCCCCTCAATCCCAAGATCAGGGACCCAGAAAGCAGCCCACAGGCACAACAGAATCAAAGCTACAGACAGCAAGGTAGCCCACAACCCTGCAGGCAATAATTAGTTATTTTACCTGTCAAACAAAATCTTAAAGCTTAAACAGAGTCCCTGGGCTTAACAGTTATAGAGTTTATTGGTACACTGCACCAGCTCAGGTGATTTCTCAGCTAATATTGGGATCAGGGAGGGCCATAATGTAGAAAGGCTTAAATTTTGTCAATCAACCTCCAGAAGTGAGAAAGTTTGAGCGGTGCCAGGGATCAACTCTGGAGCACAAAGTAATCAGGGTTTGCAGCTTAGTGCCCTCTAAGGCCCAATTTTCAACCCCAACAGAACTTTGGCATGGTTTGCTGCAGCCCAACTGTCATGGATTGCCAGATCTCAACCAGCCAGAGCTTTTCAGGGCTGTTTCTGTATCAGGTGCTGCTTCTTATTCTCTATGGACAAAAAACCTGGCCAGGATGGCACTATCTGTGGCACTGAATGGGTTTAAGGTCAGGGTTGGTTCCCAAAACTGATATTGTGGTATGGTATGCCTCTACATATGAGGATCCTCATTGGAAATATACCAGCTCCAACCAGATAGTCTCCTGATGAAAACACCTCAGAAATATCTCATGGCAGTTGCCCAGAGAGCCTCAAGGAGTCCAGAAATCATCCCAAAGTCTACCTGACCCAAATCCACTGCCATGATCTCTTGAACTAACAGGGATGGGTCCTCCTTGACCAGAATTTTTCAGCCCCAACAAGGCAAGCGTCAAAGAGGTTGAACTGAAGCAGAGCCCTTGAATGAATACACTGGTATTGATCAAGCTAGCAACTAGAGGTGAGATGCAGCAAGACAGGTGGCTGGTTCAACTGAGGCTTCCAAACAGCAGATTAAAGCCTTAAACCCCAGGAATCAGGTGATCTGGTGCTTTTCAACCAAGAGATTGACATTTTATGAATAAAACTTTTGGTTTTTATCAAATGATATGATTGTAAAATCCCCCCCTGATGATGCAAGCATTCAATCCTAAGTACCCATATGGGCTAGGTTAGAGCTCAGAACTACCCCAGTAGTTCAATAAAGCCCCAAGTTATTTAAATCAGCTTTTTTATGGGCTGTTTAAAAGCTATGTGATAATGGAGCTTTTATTAACATATATGCCTGTCTGACTTCTCATGAGCTGCAGTGTCAATTTTGCATTGTCCCTGGCCTTTGCGCTGCTCACTACAACCCCTGAGCCTGAAATTGAGGAAATGGTTGAACCAATTTGCAAATCATTTAATTGCAAGATCCAGTCTTATTTCCCAAGTTGATGCCTTTATTATCCCTGGCTTAGACTTTTTTTGGTTGCCTCCCTCCAATGCCTCTACTCAGAGTTTAGTGTTCACAAGATTTGATATTGAGAGTTGTTCTGCTTCTAACCTCTCTTAGTATTGGTGTTTTATCCCTCATTTTCTCAATACGTTTGAATCTCAGCAAGCCTTTGTCATTACAGTTGACTCAACAAGCTCTTGGTACCAAGGATTGACAAGTAAAAGCTTACTATCCCTTTAAAACTCCACTTCAAGGCTATAAAAACTTTTAATGAAGGCGGGAGAGATAGATCTTTGTCTGCAGTTCTAGTATAGGGATGATCCTTGCTAAATGTTGAAACAGCTGGCTCAACCCGCCAACAAGGCTTCTAATAAGCGGATATGTGACCCAAAACCCATATAACAGTCACTCAAAGCCAGACTAGGAAGTCAACTCAAATTTCCAAATCCAACAACATGAACAGATGGTGATCCCTTACGTTGGATACCTCATTTTGGCGCCTAACTCATTACCAGGATCAAGCCACCCCCTTCACCATCCCACTGTGTGATCAACACTATCATGTTCCTGTTATCCATTATTCACAATAACTATATAATCATTATCTCTCAATAAAAAATATTATCTAGTTTCTAAATATTTTTCCCCTTGTAACTCTGCTAAAACAGCACAGTTACAACATTGATAGCAGAAGTAGGTTCTTCATCCTACTTTATTCCTCAAAATTCTGTCTGTTGCCTGTACTTGCCGCAGCCAACAAATCCTCAATAGAATCATGTCTGGCCTCCTGCTAGACTGGACTCCGTACACCCCTGGTGCCAAGATACCTGATGGTTTTGTCCTGTACCAGAATATGGTGATCCCGCTGCCCGTCTTCAACGCCATGTCTGCACAAGGTTTCTTCCAAACGGCTACCACCATTCCACAACTAACAGATAAAGGCACCATGCCAGCCTATGTAGCCTAAAGACTCCATAGTGCTGCCTTGGAGCCCTTTGCTGGGGCCAACAACAACAACGCTGCCACATGGATCCAGTCCACCCAGAGCAAACAGGCCCAAATGGAATGCCCACAGCAATTTTGAATTGCAGAAATCTCCATACAACTGACTCACAATGCTGGCACCTAGTGCAATAAGTGGCACAAAGAATATACCAAAAATGACATGGATACCTTCAAACAAGACTTCTTGGCTAGATTTGTGCTTAAGGATACCACACTCATGATCATACATCAAGTAAAGAATTTAACCCAGACAGGTAGCATGAAGAAACTCACCTACACCTACAAAGAACTCTGCCTACGCGCACCTTCTAACATGGCCTTTGACACTCCAGCCACACACCTCATGTACTACAACACACTCAGGTTGCATGTAATGAGACACATGAACCTGGACCAAGTGACCAATCTACAGAGCCTGTATTGCAAAGCAGAGAAGGCAGAACAAACATCCAACACTCTCCACAAAGTGCAAACTGAAAAACAAGAAAGACCCAAAGACTCTCACCCAGGTGGGCGCTCCAATTGACCACCCCTGGGAACAACAGAAACAACACAGACCATAAACCTGCAGGCTCAAATAGACGGGGAAGTGGGAAAAATGGCCAATCATATTCTACCCATTTCCAAATCACTGCCACACAAGGCAACCAAGACAAGAGAAAATCCTGGGGAGAGCATTAAGCAAGCCAAGCTCTCCCCACACAACTCCTGACTTGCCCAATGATGAGTACCAACCCCAGGACATGGACCAATGTCCAATGATCCAAGTACCCTCAGAGGACCTGGTACTTTACACCATTGCCAGACACCCCAATAAACTGATGTCTTACCCTTTTTGCTTTTGAAGTTACACAGGCTCAGCACTCCTGGACTTGGGCGCGGATCAAACCCTAGTTAACAGCAGCTTTGTGGATAAATTCAAGCTAGCCACCAATCCTTTGCAGATTAAAAAGTGGTCTTAGCTGATGAATATCACATTGCCGTAACAAGGGAATCTGTCCCCTTCTCTGTCATGCTCAAGAATCTACATTCCACCATCCAAGGTCCTGTCATTGACTTTCCAAAGTTTGAAATGTACTGGGTTTGGATTGGCTGTAAAAGAACAACCCCCCACGTGGACTGGGCCACCTCAGTACTGACCATCAAACATGAAGGTGTCAACCACCAGATCTATCCTGACTCAGTGGACCAACTCCACACAACCATGTCTTTGTGCAAATTACAGAGACCCTGGATGAAAAGGAAAACCTGAAGACAATTGACTGGGACTCCTGCCAGTACAAGATCATACACTTCAAAGACCACCAAGACACCACCACGCCTCAGGATTGCGAAATTGTAGCCCACCATCCAGAAATCTTCAAGGAGGCTTTACCCGGGTTACCTCTGGAAAAACATATCCAATACTCCATTCAACTCAAAGGGGCTGTGTCCAAAGCGTAACCCATCTACCAACTGACTCCAAATGAAGACAACATTCTACGTGCCTACCTCAAGGAAGCCTTGGAGAAAGGACTTATATGCCCTTCACAATCTCCCTTTGGGGCTGCCGTATTCTTTGTGGCCAAGAAGGATGGCACTCTGCGCCTAGTCACAGATTACTGAGAACTAAACAAAGTTACCATCAAGAATTGTTACCCATTAACACTGATTGACAAACTCTTCAACGCTTTGGGAGGAGCCATAGTCTTCTCCAAGATTGACTTAACTGCAGGCTACAATCAGATCTGTATTAAGGAGGAAGATATCCCCAAAACGGCCTTTCATACTAAATACGGCTCATACAAGTGTGTGGTACTCAATTTTGGGTTGAAAAATGCCCCCTCAACCTTTGTGACCTTCATGAATGAGGTGTTTGCCCCTCACATAGGCAAGCATGCCTTAGTCTACCTAGACAGCATTATTGTCTACAGCCCCTTGGTAGAACAGCACCACAAAGACTTAGAGGCAGTCTTTTCTACCCTGGTACAACACAAGCCACTAGCCAAACTTTCCAAATGTCAGTTCTTGTGAAAACAACTGCCTTTCCTAGGGCACATAGTCTCAAAAGACAGCATCAAGACCAATAGTCAAAAGATACAGGCCATCTGAAAGATGCCACCACCAAAGGACAAGTCAGAACTTCGCACATTCCTGGGAATGGTGGCTTACATACACTGCTTCATACCTGACTGTGGCATCTTGACAGCACCCCTATCCGCCATAACTGGCGCCAAATCCAAGTTTGTGTGGACCCCCAACATGACCTCTGCTTTAGAAGTTTCAAAGAGAAACTTAAGACAGCAAATATCCTGCAACACCCCAAATGTGATGGGGAGTACTAGATGGAAACCGACGCCTCAGACACATCCATTGGGGGAGTACTACGGATCAAAAACAATGATGGTGAATTCCTGCCTGTAGCCTACAAATCACAAAAACTGACAGATGGCAAGTGTCAATATCCTATCCACAACAAGGAGTTGTTGGCCACTGCACACTGCCTAGTCAAATGGTGTTGTTATCTAGAACAACAGGAAGAATTCACGACGTTGACTGACCACAAGTCACTCATATATTTCAAAACCCAAGCAAATCTATCCTGCTGTCAAGCCCGCTGGATGGAACTCTTGAAGAGATTCAATATGCTAATACAATACAAACCTGATCCATAACTTGCCATGGCAGATGCACTTTTGCGCCTGTGCGTTAGAGCCACAAGAGGCAATAATGGGCTCAACTTAGACTGGCCTCTCTTGGTACTCCAAACAAAGGACAAAGGGTTCTCCTCTGGCACCACTAATATTACAAAGGGGACATTCATCAAGAGCAAGCATCTATTTGCAGATGTATACAGGACCTTACACCACAAAATGACAGATGGAACCACCATCCCTTACATCCCTACACATCAGCAAGTTGACACCATCCTACATTACCATAGAGACCTAGGGCACACAAAGAGTTACAACCTCTATCAGTTCCTTAAACACAAAGCATGGTGGCCAACCCTGTACCATGACGTTCAAGAAGTCTTGGACCAATGCAAAGTATGTGAGAAATTTGCAAAAAGCAAAC